>CM067373.1:140942038-141240027 GCA_034401795.1 Chaetoderma sp. LZ-2023a
ATTTTCAACATATTCCTGAGATGTACACGTATCATCAATATTTAGCAGGAAAAGTAAAGCAAGTTGTGTAGAAAGAGACAAGTTATCATGGGGTTTGTGTGCTGTTGAACTTGTTGAAAACTACCATCCTAATACACCCAATGAAAACTATTATGCTAACTCACTGTGCATGAACACGTATAATGTGTGCGCGAGTTAATGTGTGATTCAGTTTACTGAGTATTGACTGGGAATCGAACCTACAACCGTCAGAACCGCCAAGCATCATAGCCCACAAATGCGTCCACCACACAAAACACCTGAGGCAATGGTATGGTGGATGTGCTTATGGGCTATGATGCTTGGGGCTGCGGCTGGTTGTGGATTCGATTCCCCCGTCAATACTAGTGTAATTACCGTAATGCTGTATTGAGTGTTTAGGTTAGACACGCTTCACTGTGCATGAATACATATGTGTGAGAGTAATGTACATTGTATGACTCGGTCTATTTAGTGTTCAGGTTAAACATGCTTCATTATACATGAAGTGAACTCATCATTCAGATTAATATAAACCTTTAGACTCTGTCATGTCTGTGCTAACAACAATTACCACATCTTAGAATATTCGTGCATCTGTCCAATCTTAACGGAAACTTTGCTGGCCTTCTTTATGTACTGCTGTACTATGTTGTTGAGGATGTCTTCATAAGCCTGCAGAATAATACTAGTGATCTTCCATTGCGCTAACAACCACTTTCCTAGAAATACAAGTATAACATCACATACATCATAGCTATAAATGTCACTATGTGTGTGCAGGTGTGTGCATGTCACCATCATATTTATAAGTGTGAGTGCATACATGCATGCGTGTATATATTTGTACATGCATGCGTAAATGTGCACTGTATGTGTGCTATATCCAAGAATTTGGGCGTCGGGGTAAATTTTGGCAAAAAGTTGTTTTCCCCTTTACATGACCTATGTCGTCATCGTTTGTCAATTTCAACTGATTTTTAAACTGTATGATCATTTCCAAAAATGCTGCTCCCAATCCCGGGATAATTCATAGGAAAGTTAGGTACCTCTCCAATTAAATGAATTTGTTTGAGCACAACTTTTGTGACCATCCTGGTCACATACCGGTCACTCACTATGATTTCGGATTATCGTCAATTTAGATAGGTTTCTTCCTCTGACCTAAGCCAATCACCTTATAAAGTTTCAAATTGATCTGATAAACGGTAATGGAGTTATCATCCGAACCCAATTTTCAAGATGGCCGTCAGTGCCTGGCAGCCATCTTTGATTTCGGACCATCGTCAATTTAGATAGGTTTCTTCCCCAAACCTAGTCCAACCACCCTATGAAGTTAAAAACCAATCTGACAAACAATAATAGAGTTATCATCCGGAAACTACTCTGCAGCCTGCACGCCTGTATGGACGGCGCCATCACATAATACACAGGGCTTTAGATTAACCTCATTTGGGCACACCATCTATCTGGTCCGGGATCTATCAATGCTACTAGAAACCAGAGAATTTTGAAATCTGAGAGATTGATTTTGAGACCTTTTAATTTTAATAGCACAACAAGACCTCTGAATGGTCATAAAATGCCACAGCATCCATATTTAATTGACTGTAAATCAGTTAAATAGTCTTCATAGCAGCCAGTAGGATTTTAATTTGGGCTCACTGATATGGGTGGATTTCATTTGGGCATGACTTGTAACGTCATAGCTAAGGGGTAATCTAAAGCCCTGAATAACATGTCAAATTTTTTGGCGCGGTATAAAAATACACAGGGAGTGGAAGCGTACATGTACATGTGTAGTACATTTAAAATCAGGATATACATATAGGAACACCAACTCTTGTACATTCCATTGTGAATTTCCATAAAAACATTTGATACAACACACCAGTATCCAGACATTTTACCCATTAATCAGACATGAGAAGCGTGGCCAGTCATTATACAAGTGCTGTCACAGGCATCATGTCATCATTCAGCATTGACCAAGCGTGCCATGGTTGCCTAAAATTAACATCCTGACAGCTGGGTTTTTGCAGACGACATATTCCAGGGATTATATCTCTGGACTTGCTGAATAGTTTGAAAATAATTTAACTGAAAATTTGTTTCAAAATATTCAGTATATCCAGAGTTATTGCCCTCTGAAATTATTATCTAGTAGCGTGTATCAGTTAGACAGTTAAGTAATACATGTGATGAGAAGTGGCTGATACGTTGCAGTGAGCTGATACTATGCAGTCCCTGTGCTGATACTATGCAGTCCCTGTGCTAGTACTATGCAGTCCCTGGGCTGATACTATGCAGTCCCTGTGCTGGTACTATGCAGTCCCTGTGCTGGTACTATGCAGTCCTTGTGCTGATACTATGCAGTCCCTGTGCTGATACCATGCAGTCCCTGTGCTGATACTATGCAGTCTGTGCTGATACCATGCAGTCCCTGTGCTGATACTATGCAGTCTGTGCTGATACTATGCAGTCCCTGTGCTGATACTATGCAGTCCCTGTGCTGGTACTATGCAGTCCCTGTGCTGATACTATGCAGTCCCTGTGCTGGTACCAGGGATGGGGTCAATTGATCAGTCAATTCCAATTCAATTCCGGAATTGGAATTGATAAATCTGATAATTCCAGAATTGGAATTGATAAATTTTAAGACACCAGAATTGGAATTGGAATTGATAATCTGAATTGACCGGAATTGATAAATTCCAATCAATTCCAGTCATATTTGTCATAGATTTACTGAACATTGATGGCTGTAACATGTACATGTAATATCTGTATTATACACTTTTTAAATGCCCTTAATGCATTTCATCCTAAATGATCTATATACCATTTACCACATTTCATTCTATATGCAGGTTGAAGATATTTATTATGCCAGCTGTTATTAGATACTTTATTGAATATTTTACAATTTATTTGACTGAATACTTTTGTTTCCTATGGCTGCAACAGTTTCTATTGAAATTAATTTTAACAACTTAGTTATATGTTTGGTTTGAAGACTTAGAATTTGAGATACTGATAATTCAGTGATGAGCAAGTTAGCCCTTAACACCTAACCGACCAAAACACCTTCTGCAATGAGTTTGAGAAATGTTCATTGGCAGGCCAATGGAAGACTATTTTTGAAAATTTACCACTGGAGTGGCTAGCTGGATAACTGAGCTAGTAATTCCAGTGGTAAATTTTCAAAAATAATCTCTCACTCTCTGAATTGACAAAATAAAGATCTGATAAATGCTATGAACTTTAATACATTATTGAATTTACTAAATTCTCCATGACCAGTGACCACTGACCAATTAACCTTTTTATCCTATGTGGGTCATTCCATGCCAAATCACCTAGAGGTCCCCAGGTGACCATCTCTGATTTTTATTAAATTTAACCCAGATGCACATATATGGAAATGATGCCTGCATGCAAAATTTCATTGCAAAATTCCAATTAGTTTTGAATTTATGGTTGATTGATTTTAGGGGGCGTGGCACTTTTTTTTTTGCACTTGCGAATCCAGTGAGTGGTTTGGAAGGATTTTTAAACGCTGATAACTTTCTTAATATTGAAGATATTATGCTGAAATTTGCTGTGCCACCCAATTGATGCATGAGGAGTCTGGAACCGAATGCATTTCCTGGATATCTCTGCCAGTTCCAGAGGTGAAGGACTCTAAAGTTGGGCATTTATCCATTCAAAAACAATTTGTATCAGATTTCAGTGAACCAGTACTACCTGAATCTTTATCACAAACACTAAATGTAAGTTGTTTTGAAGTATGTACATATAGGTGTTGCTGTAGAAGAAAGCTTATGTGAATCAGGTACAATATTAAAGTGTGGCAGGTGTCCACATAACAGATGAATACAAAAAATCCGAAAATTTGGCCTTCATATTAGGGATGGTTTAACCATGTGGGCAATTACCTATCATCAGGAGCTTTGAATATGATTAACATGCATATATTAGCTGTATATGTACCAAATTATAACTTTGTGGCTCAATTCCTTCAACCTTAAATAATTTCATGTTTAACGCCATTTTCAGGGTTCGCGACACGGTTACCGAACAAGCATTAATTGTTTATCTTGACTCTTAGCTCATAAAATAGTTTAATTTATAAATATATATATGTAGTGCATGTATATTTTGCATAGCTATATATTGTCTCATATTCTGAGTTCATGAATTTTGTAGTTGCTTTGAACAGTGAATGCAAGTGCATGTGATCATTTACAGAAATAATACTCTGGGAAATCATTGCAACTTAGCATTCTTAGGCCAGTGGCATGATATACTCTAATTCAAAATTTTCAAATCATTTTCAAAAGTAGTCAAACAACTTCAAATATATTAAGGGTCAATTCATTGAGTGGTAAATTTTATCTGATTTTAAACCAGTCTTTTTACTTTATATCTTAGAGTCATTGAGAGCTGTTGACGAAAAAAACGCACCGCAGCTTAATTTGAAACCTGGTCAAAAACTTTGTCCTGAGTGTTATAAAAGAGATTCGGCTAGAAGTCAACATGATACGGAAATATCTGAGATGTCTGATACAGATTATCAACCAGGAGAGATATCAGTTGCCTCCCTCAACAAAACTGCCGAGTCTTTGGACTGTACACCCATTAAAACTTCTGTTAGTAAACGCGACAAGTCCTCCTATGGCAAAAGGAAGGTAAAACAGCTTAACACAGCAGTCAAAAGTAAGTGTGCCCATGTACTCGACCTAACAATGAGTGAATTTGAATCCACAGATGACAGTGACCCTGAAACTTGTAAAGACCTTGAGAAACTGGTTGCTCTTCTGAAAGACAAACTCAAAATTGCCACCATACAAGAAAAAATCCAATTATTGACCATTACACCAGAAAGTTGGACAATACAGAAAACAATGCACAAGTTTGATGCAACAGAGTATACCGTGAAAAGAGCTAGACAGTTGAAAAAGGAGAAGGGCATTTTAGCTGATCCAGATACAAAGAAAGGGCGGACCCTTTCTCATGCAGTAATTGAAGGCATTGTGGACTTTTATCAGTCTGATGAGTATTCTCACATGTGTCCTGGCAAAAAGGAGTATGTAACAATTAGAGTAGAGAACAACAAAGAGCTTAAGCAAAAATGGTTACTACTAGTTAATCTCAAAGAACTTTACCTTGAGTACACCAAGAATATTCCAGATGTCAAGGTTGGATTCTCAAAATTTTGTGAACTTAGACCCAAATGGTGTATTCCAGTTACTGCGTCTGGTATGCATTCTGTCTGTGTTTGTGAGCACCACCAGAATGTCAAACTTATAACAGCTGCCATTCCTGGAAACAATGACTACAAGGACATTCTCGGAAAAACGCAACTGTATGCTCCATCTTTGTGAATCCTGTCTGGGTAAAGATGCCATTCATGAATACTTGTCAGATTTGTTTAACTCGCATGACTTTGACTCTGATGATGATGTTGTATATAAAGAGTGGGTTCACACAGAGAGAACTACTAAGCTTGTAAGTTTAACAGTATCACTTCAGGAATTCATACAGATAGCCAGTCATGCATTTGATCGTCCTCGTCAACACCACTTCATAGTCAAAGCACAATCCAGCTACATTAGCAAGCTGAAGGAAGATCTCGCTCCAAGTGAGGCTGTTGTCTTGTTGGACTTCGCTGAAAACTACAGCTTCATTGTTCAAGACGCGGTGCAGGGCCACCACTGGGACAACTCTCAAGCTACAATGTACACTTCACCCATTTGTGGTATATTACAGATCTGAGGGCGAATTAAAATGTTTGAATATTTGTATTATTTCAGATTGCCTAAAGCATGACGCTGTTACTGTGCATTCATTTATCTCAACCATGATATCTCATATTAAAACAATCCTACCATCCGTTAAGAAGATCATATATTTCAGTGATGGAGCAGCTGGTCAGCATAAAAATTTCAAGAACTTTAGCAATCTATGTCACCACCAAAATGACCACGGACTTGATGCAGAATGGCATTTCTTTGCAACTAGCCATGGGAAAAGCCCCTGTGATGGCATTGGGGGAACTGTTAACTGCTAGTCGCTCGAGCCAGCTTGCAGGCAACAGTAAAGGATCACATTTTGACTGCAACTCAAATGTATAACTGGGCTTCAGAACACATTCCTGGGGTTACATTTTTCTTTGTTTCTGATAACGATGTTGCAGATAATGCAGCCAGGTTTGAATTAACTTCACGATTTGATTCAGTAAAGACTCTTTCAGGCACCCGGTCGCATCATTGCTTTATTCCTGTATCTGAAGTCGAATTGAAGATGAAACGGATCTCAGCTGATAGTGATTTTACTATGGGCACCCTTGGTAAGAAACAGCCATCATCACTTCATAGTATCCTGCCTGATTCTCAACATTATGATTAGTTGCAACCTGGAAAATATGTAGCATGTATGTATGACAAGGAATGGTATGTTGGAAGTATTGTTGAGCGGTCTGATGAACAGAGTGATGTACTTGTTGACTGTATGAACCGCTCCAGTAAAGGATTTCTCTCCTGGCCTTCAGTTTCACGAAAGGATCAATGCTGGGTGCCATTTCAACATATCATTTGCTTGATTGGTGCTCCGGAACCACAAGGACACAGTGCTAGATATCATAAACTTTCACTGCAGGATTACATGCAGATTCAACAGAAATTACCAGCATTTTTGTAATATTTGCATTCACGACCATTGAGTTATTCTAAGCATTTATTTATATTCTTAGTAAGTTACATTGCCTGTGGTATGTAGCTGTAAATGCCTGTGATTGAGGCATTGACAATTGATAGTGCAATGTATAAATCAATGTATTTTTGGTTTGAAAGTGTTGATACGTTAATTAACACTTCATTTTGGTTGGTTCGATTTCTAGAAAATAGGGTAAATATCGAACTTTATTTAAGGTTGAAGGAATTGAGCCACAAAGTTATAACTTGGTACATATACAGCTAATATATATATGTTAATCATATTCAAAGCTCCTGATGATAGGTAATTGCCCACATGGGTAAACCATCCCTAATATGAAGGCCAAATTTTCGGATTTTTTGTTCTCATCTGTTATGTGGACACCTGCCACACTTTAATATTGTACCTGATTCACATAAGCTTTCTTCTACAGCAACACCTATATGTACATACTTCAAAACAACTTACATTTAGTGTTTGTGATAAAGAGTCAGGTAGTACTGGTTCACTGAAATCTGATAAAAATTGTTTTTGAATGGATAAACGCCCAACTTTAGAGTCCTCCACCTCTGGAACTGGCATAGATATCCATGAAATGCATTGAGTTCCAGACTCCTCATGCATCAATTAGGTGGCACAGCAATATTAAAAAAGTTATCAGCGTTTAAAGATCCTTCCAAACCACTCACTGGATTCGCGAGTGCAAAAAAAAGTGCCACGCCCCCTAAAATCAATCAACCATAACTTTAAAACTAATTGGAATTTTGCAATGAAATTTTGCATGCAGGCATCATTTCCATATATGTGCATCTGGGTGAAATTTAATAAAAATCAGAGATGGTCACCCGGGAAGATTTTTATATTCTGGGTGATTTGGTATGGAATGACCCTCGTGAGCTTTGTACCTCCTTTATTCAATCAAAGCCACTCATCTTGACCTTATTTCAGTCTGCATTCCCTGGAAACAGGGTTTCATCTCTATGAAATCATGCCATCTTTAAAACCATACAAATTAGTTAAAATGATTTCAAATATATAAGCTAGAACCAAGATAACCAAACTGTGTTAAAATTATTCATCAAGATGTTAGCATTAGAGTTCAGTAAAGTAATAACTATCATCTGCATGGAATGAAATTGGTGAAGAAAGCAGTACATTACAAGATAATTGCACTGTAATTATACCCTCCTACATAACAAAGGAATCACTGAGCAAACCCCCTCTGTGAAATGTCTCAGCTTTTAAAACACAGACACCTGGACTAGAGGTGTTATTCAACCTCTACATACCTGTGATCAGTACTCTCACTCAGTACTGTACTATATACATTGTATTCTAATGTTTTTTAATGCAACATTTATATAGAGAGGTTTACATGTATCTATAATAATTAAACATGACATTAACCTTTAGCCCTATTCATCGAAAAAAACCTCAGCGTTAAGCTATAATTAAGTCAAATAAACTAAAATAAGATCTGCTGAATGTTGGCATTTTGGACAATAATTTGACTGAAAGATAACTAACTACCTATTGCCATGTTTCTGACTAAGCTCCTTCCCTTGAACAAACTTTAATGGCACTCAGTGCCTAATCATATCTCCAAAATTTCGGCCCAATCCGCTCAGTGGTTCTGGAGTGGTTTTGGCAAAAAATAGGCTATCCAAGATGGCCGCCAAACCTTTTGGCCAATCAAGTTCCCTTGAACAAACTTGGTGCAGCTCTTGTCCTAGATGATATTTCATGCGTTGTGAATTTATCCCCCAAACGGTTTTGGAGATCTTTAAAGACATTTCTAAAAATCGACAAAAATCCAAGATGTCGCGAAAATACATTTTAAATTTCCGATTTCTTGAGTATGGAAGATTTTGGCGGGTAAATCATTCAAGATGGCCACTAAACTGTTTATCCGACAGTCTCGAAAATGGCAAATTTGAAATCACAATACGCACAAACATACATAAAACCAATTTTGGCCTCAAAATCAATCAAATAAAAAAATCCAATATGACCGCCAAACACACTATATATTGATAGGCCCATAGCGACCAGTTTTTTTGATGGATCAACTTCTCTTGAACAAACTTTAATGGCCCTTAGTCCTTAATCATATATCACAAATTTCCGCCTGATTGCTTCAGCGGTTCTGGGTAAGAAGTTGTTTTTGCGAAAACCAGGTCATCCAAGATGGCCGCTGAACCATTTGGTCAATCAACTTCCCTTGAACAAATTTGAGTGAGCTCTTGCCCTAGATCATATTACATGAGGTCTCAATTGATCCCTAAAATGGTTTTGGAGAAGATTTTTAAAGGCATTTCTAAAAATAAGCCGAAATCCAAGATGGCCACCGGCCAAATTGGCCGATCGGCTTCGTTTGAACAAAATGGAAATCTCTATACCATAAGGATGCTTCCTGCCAAATATAATTCAAATCGGCCCAGTAGTTTTCGAGAAGACATTTTAAATTTCCCATTGCTTTAGTATGGGAGCTTTTGGCGGGAAAATGATCCATGATGGCTGCCAAACCGTCTATCCAACAGTTTTGAAAATTGCAAATTTGAGATCAGAATATCCAAAAACTTATACAAAACGAATTTCGCCCTCAAAATCCATCAAATAAAAAAATCTAATATGGCTGCCAAACACACTATATTTTGATTGGTCCACCGCGGCCATGTTCTTTGGCGAATCAACTTCTCTTGAACAAACATTAATGGCCCTTAGTCGCTAATTATATATCACAAATTTCTGCATGATCGCTTCAGGTTCAGGGGATGAAGTCGTTTTTGCGAAAACTAGGTCATCCAAGATGGCCGCTGAACCAACTGGTCAATCAAGTTCCCTTCAACAAACTTGGTTCAGCTCTTGCCATAGATCATATTTCCTGAGTTCTGAATCGATCCCTCAAACGGTTTTGGAGAAGATTTTTAAAGACATTTCTAAAAATCGGCCGAAATCCTAGATGGTCGCTGGCTAAATTGGCCAATCGGGTTCGTTTGAACAAACTTGAATCTCTATGGCTTAAGGATGCTATGAAGTCCCTGCGCTGATACTATGCAGTCCCTGTGCCGATACTATGCAGTCCCTGTGCTGATACTATACAGTCCCTGTGCTGATACTTCTCTGTTATTAGAAACATGGCTGATACTATGCAGTCCCTGTGCTGGTACTATCCAGTCCCTGTGCTTATCTGTTAGCAGAAATGTGGCTGGTACTATGCAGTCCCTGTGCTGTTACATGTCATCAGAAAAGTGGCTGATACTATGCAGTCCCTGTGCTGGTACTTACGTGTTATTGGAAAGCCTGGTGTAGTAAATAACTGCATGTCAGCTTCTGCAGTGTGATCATCATCTTCTAAATCCATAGTGGTCTCTGAATGCTGACAAAACTCTCAGTAACCTGCAAGACAATAGGCAAAACATGATTATCAAGGCCATAACACTCACAGTAACCTGCAAGATAATAAGCAAAACATGATGATCAAGGCCATAACACTCACAGTAACCTGCAACACAATAAGCAAAACATGATGATCAAGGCCATACCACTCACAGAAACCTGCAAGACAATAGGCAAAACATGATTATCAAGGCCATAACACTCACAGTAACCTGCAAGATAATAAGCAAAACATGATGATCAAGGCCATAACACTCACAGTAACCTGCAACACAATAAGCAAAACATGATGATCAAGGCCATACCACTCACAGAAACCTGCAAGACAATAGGCAAAACATGATTATCAAGGCCATAACACTCACAGTAACCTGCAAGATAATAAGCAAAACATGATGATCAAGGCCATAACACTCACAGTAACCTGCAAGACAATAAGCAAAACATGATGATCAAGGCCATAACACTCACAGAAACCTGCAAGACAATAGGCAAAACATGATGATCAAGGCCATAACACTCACAGAAACCTGCAAGACAATAGGCAAAACATGATTATCAAGGCCATAACACTCACAGTAACCTGCAAGACAATAAGCAAAACATGATGATCAAGGCCATAACACTCACAGAAACCTGCAAGACAATAAGCAAAACATGATGATCAAGGCCATAACACTCACAGTAACCTGCAAGACAATAGGCAAAACATGATTATCAAGGCCATAACCCTCACAGTAACCTGCAAGATAATAAACAAAAACATGATGATCATGGCCATAATGCTTGTGAGATTATTGATTTGAGTGATCACGATCGATTATTTTAAAATAACTGATTATTCGATTAATCAGCCTGGGTACAAATTATCCAGACATACCAAGAAAGCCAGGTTTTTGACTGGTCAGGAAATCTCAGTATTTCTTATGCTTGGTCAGTTGGAACGAAATCCAAGAAAACCATATCAATCACGAAAGGTGCAACGGTGTTTAGAAATGTCCATTTGCAGGCCGAGAGAACACATTTGATAACATTTATTTTCTGCCCATGATTTCCCCTACCCCTGCCCCTGGGGGGGGATGTATTAAAATTCCAATGTGTCATGCACATCCCTGGCCATATGTGTAGCCAGTTTCAAGTTTCTATGTGATATGGTCTAGGAGTTGCATTACAATCTATTGGTGCCCTCTTTTGACCCTGCCCCCTACCCTCAGTTTGACAAGATCAAAATAATTCCTTGTACTGTAGTCTACTCATCATTGGCTTCAAAATGATATATGACACGACCACATTTGATAAAATTTATTTTCTGCCCACCATTTCCCCATCCCCTGACCCTAGGGGTGATATTAAAATTCCAATGTGTCATGCACATCCCTGGTCATGTGTAATCATACTGAAAGTTTCAAGTTTCTATGTGAAATGGTCTAGGAGTTGTGTTACTATCGATTGGTGCCGCTTTTGACCCGGTCCCCTACCCTCAGTTTGACCCAAGATCAGAATAATTCCTTGTACTGTAGTCTACTCATCATTGGCTTGAAAATAATATGTGATATGACCACCGTTGGAAAATTTTTATGTTTTTCCCAACATTTCCCACCCACAGGGCCATACCCCTAGGGTTATGCCAACATTCCAAAAGTGTCATGCACATTCCTGTTCATATGTGCAATCATCCCCAAAGTTTCAAGTTTCTATCTGAAATGGTCTAGGAGGAGTTGCATTACAATCAATAATTACTGGCCAATTTTGACCATTTGACCCCTGGGGCCCAGCCCTGGGGGTCAGAACAAAATTCCAAAAGTGTCATGCACATCCTTGCCCATATGCATGTATGTCCCCAAGGTTTCAAGTTTCAAAAGTAAGTCTTTGCTGATTAAATTGTCATTTGAAAAAACCTTAACCACGGCATAACACATATAACATGGATGCAAATCAGCCATAAAATTATCAAAGTTCAAATGCCGAAAAAATATGGAAAGATTTTGAAAATCAATTTATTTTGTATGTGGACAAGTCCTAAGCATGGTATAGAACAAATATGTGAAGTTTTATTCAAATCGCCAAACCCCTTATGGGTGTAAATGTCATTTTAAAACAAGCATTCTGTAAGTATTGCTTTGCAATACATGTCCCCTACCTGGTGATATAAATATTTAGAGATTGACACTCAAAAATTTCATTAAAAATTGTCAAAAGCAGCTGAAACTCGAATTTGATCTGTAGCTTCTCATAACATAGCAATAAACTAAGTCTCAGTTATATACATGTATGGTGAAGGGGAAAGAAAAAGTCTTGAAAGCTGATATGTTTGTATTTCATAAGTCGAAAGGGGACATAACTCCATCAAATATTTACGCATACGCCTGAAACTCTAACTTGGTCTGTAACTTCTCATAACAAAGCAATGTAGCAATTCTCAGTATAATATCTTGAAAGACTGCGAAAAAAAGTGCGGAAAACTAATATTTTTTGTATTTCATGTCAAAAGGGGGCATAACTCCATGAAAAATGGACGAAAATGTCTGAAACTAGAACTTGCTCAGTAAGTCCTTATACTAAAGTGATGCACTGATTTTCGCTTAAATATCTTGAAGGAGTGCGAAAAAAGTGCAGAAAGCTGATATTTTTCGTATTTCTTAAGTCGAAAGGAAGCATAACTCCATCAAAGGTTTACGCATATTCCTGAAACTCGAACTTGGTCTGTAACTTCTCATAACAAAGCAATAAACCAATTCTCAGTTGAATACCTTGAAGCACTGCGAAAAAAAGTGTGGAAACCCAACTGCGGCAGACGGACAGACGGAGTGCAAACCTATAGTTCCCCCCCCCCCGGTTTTACCGGTAGGGGACTAAAAACAACGCAGTCAAAACCTATACCTGGCCACATAACAGGCACACAAATCAGGCAATAAAAGCAAAAACCTATACCTGGATACAAATCAGCCGTAAAATAATCAAAGTTCAAACAGTGAAAAAATATGAATAAATTTTGAAAATCAATTTACTATTTACGTGGACAAGTCCTAAGCATCGTATAGAACATCTGTGAAGTTTTATTCAAATCGCATAACCCCTTGTTGGTGTAAATGTCATTTTAAAACAAGAGGCCCAAGGGCCTGTGGCACTCACCTGGACCATTGGCATTTAAACCATTTGCATTTAAATAGACATGATGGATGATTTTCGGAAAATTCAAGATGGCCACCAAAAAATTGACCAATCAAGACTCTCGTTTAATCTGTTGAAACCTAGTGTCATAGGATCTTTCCACCCAAGTTTTGTTGAAATCGGGTAATTGATTGAAGGAGTACCCTTTTTTAAATGGTTCCGGAAAACTTTCAGAAAATCAGAGATTGCTGCCAAAACATTGACCTATCGAAATTTCTAGAGGCTACGTCAATAGGATCCTTCTAGCCAAAATTGGTTGAAATTTCCCAAGCGATTAATGAGGAGTAGCATTTCCCATTTATCATTTATATTTTAGGTTTTTACACAATATACTCAATAAAATTAGTGTGAGCCCCCACCCCCCACCCAACCCCCTATAATTCAGAGCTGTGAGGAGCCCATGGTACATTGTAGTTTCTAATTTTAGCATGGAAAACTGCATGTGGAATACCAGATTTCAATTTGGGACCCGAGATTTCAGTTTGGGACCACCCCCAATTTCTAGGTATGGGGTCCCTGTGACATCCAAAATTTAGTTACCATGAGAAACATTGAATACAGGTTGACATATGAGATCAAATAGGCAATATAAGCACATAAAAGCGTATCTATAGCCTTTTCAACTCTACATACATGTAGCAGATACAACTCCTACTATTTATAGCACAAACATTGTTGGTGGAATTTTTAGAAACCATTTTCAGTAGAGGCTGCAGCAACAACTTCTAATAAAATAGTTTCAAAATATTAAGAAACTTTCATGTTATGAATGGTTTACCTAAACCCCCCCCCCCCCCCACAGACACCCCCCCCCCCCCTTGCGGGTTGGTCTGTTGTTTTATTAACCACTATAAAAACATACTTACCGTTCAATCACTACTTGCTAAATCAATTATCTCCATTTAGCTACATGTACCAGAATAAGATTTTTATGCTTGCATACACACCTCCCCATGCCTACTCCTATTAATATAGACCATCAACCAGGCTACTGGTTAAGTCCATCTCCAGTATATTGACTGATATAGACTGGCACCAGTCTGTACTCACTCTATAGTGACGCCTGTTACTAAGCGCGCTTGCGCATGCGCACTGTAGCCCAAATAGGAAACAGATTCACTTTTCTGAATTTAAGTGCCAGATATTATAGGCAAATTCTCAAATCATTCCACGCGGGGTGGCTGAGGCCGGGTTGTAGTGATTGAACGGTAAGTATGTTTTCATAGTGGTTAATAAAACAACAGACCAACCCGCAAGAGGGGTCTGTGGGGGGTTGTTATTACACCACAAAAACATCCATTACCATTCAATCACTACTTGCTAAACCCGTAGATTTGGTCAGTGCCCCACTTAAACATTAGGTTGGAGGATATTTGAGAATCAACAAACAAGGATAAAAATCAAACCAATCTTATGCAAATGTTAATAACATAACATAATAGTGCATTTAAATCAATCACACCGTGATTATCAAATAAGGCAAACTTGAACTTAAAGAAATAAATAAAAACCAAAATAAACTCTCACCATTTCTTACAGACGCAGTCTTAACGAAAATGGCGGGATGTGCTTAGTAAATGGTCTTCGGCCTTTTTGGTTAAAATCGTAATATTACGAAAGAAGGAGGCTGCTGCACTCTGATCTTTCAGATAAAAAGTTGTAAAAGTGGATTCAGATTTCCATCCTACCACCTGCATGACTTCATCTAAAGATAAACCGGCAAAAAGCGCAAAAGAGGTAGCCATACCTCTAACATCGGAGAGATTAATTTGATCCGGAGAAGCTATCTCGTAACAAAGTTTAACTGTCTCACAAATCCATCCGGCAATCGTAGACTTCGAGACTGGCTTAGCTAACTCTTCCGCATAGGAAACCCATAAATGGGATGGATCAACCCTTTTAAAATCGGTTTGCTGTTTGTACATTCTTAATGCCCTAACAGGGCATCAGAATTTGCCGGATGGCGAAAAAGATGATAATGATTTTAAAATGATCGGACTAGCAGGAAAGCGGTTAGACTGAGTTTTAGATAAAAAAAATCCCTTCTGGGATATAAAACTAAACCGTCTCCTGAAACTATAAATCTGTCCCTTTCAGCAGAAAGCGCATGAATCTCTGAACGCCTTCTAGCAGAGGCAGCAGCAACAAGAAAAACAGCTTTAAAAGTTAAAAGTGTAATACTAATATAGGAAATAGGTTCAAAATGGCGACCTGCCAGTACTTGAAGAACCAAAGCCAAATTCCATGAAGGTAAAGGCTTAGCTATCGGAGGACGAATATTGCCTAGACCTCTAATAAAACTATTAAGAGTCTTAGTGTCCTTGACATCGGCATTCAGAAGGCAAGGAAGAGAAGATGCCAGAGAAAATCTATACCCTCTAACCATATTAGCTGATAAATGTAAAGAATCAAACAAATAAGATAAAAAAATCTAATACTTGGGGTATAGAAACCGAATCGGGCACGAGACGTTGGTCTGAACACCATTCTCCAAAAATTTTAAGTCGACCCTTGCAAACTCTGCGGGTCGACTCTCTTCTGGCAGAATCGATAATTTCCTGAGATCTTGAAGAAACCTTATTCTCAAAGACTTTAGTTTCGATATTCTCCAAACACACAGATTGAAGATTTCTGGGTTTGGATGAAGACAAAGACCTCTTAATCGAGACAGAAGATCCTGGGAGACTGGAAGAAGATGAGGGAAGTCTACCAGGAGATCTAGGTCTACAAACCAAATCCTCTTTGGCCAAAAGGGAGCTATTAAAAGAATCTCTCAGATTTGATCTTTGACCTTCTTCAACACTAACGGAATCAAAATCGTTGGAGGGAATGCATAGGCGAACATTACTGTCCAGGACTGAGACAGGGCCTCCATCGCCAGGTCTTGACTGTCCGGAAAAGAAGACATGTAAGAAGAGATTGGGGCATTCAGAGATGTCGCAAACAGATCTACTAGAGGACGATCCAGATGACTGAAAATCGCTTTGACAACCGACCTCTTTAACTGCCACTCTGTGTGGGCGAATTTGCTGGAACGTGACAGTTGGTCCGCAAGAAAATTCAGACTGCCTGAGACATGAGAAGACACTAGAAAAATCTGATTCTTGCGACACCATAAGAGAAGGTTCCACACTTCTAGACAAAGGAGGGATGACCGTGTACACCCCTACCTGTTGATATAAGAAACCACTGTCGAATTGTCCGACCGAATCGAGACTTTGAGACCTATCACAAGATCTGACCATGAAAGGAGAGCCTTCTTGACAGCCCACAATTCCAGAATGTTGATATGAGCTGTCGACTCCTCCAGGGACCAAAGACCGGAAACTGACAGGGAGTCCCAGACCGCTCCCCATCCCTCCTGAGAAGCGTCTATGAAGATAATCGCCTGAGGGGAGGACTTTACCAGTGGAACACCCATCAGAAGCAGAGAACGATCCTTCCAAAAATCTATATGAGGAATCAAGTGTTCTCTGATGGGAATCTGATGGTAAATAGAGTGAACCGACTGCTTCCAGAGAGATTAAATACATTTGGAAGGGTCTTCTCATCAGCGCCGCCCAAGGAATTACATTCTCTACGCTGACCATCAAACCTATCACACTTAGCAGAAACCTTGCTCTGACCATGGGAGAAGACAGGATTTCCATTGCCACTGATAAAGCCTCTCTCCTTGGATCGGAGGGGAAGACTAGACCCCGGGCCACGTCGAAAGAAATGCCTGGATGAGTGAAGATTTGAGATGGAACTAGGCTTGATTTCTTTAGATTTAAAATCCACCCTAGGTTGCATGCCAGACTGCAAACCTCTGGAAGAATTCCTGAGAGAATTGAGGATGACTTTGCTTTTACCAACCAATCGTCTATATAAACGTGAAGATGGAAAGAACAACGGTGTAAAATTCCTGCCACAGCTGAGAATAGGCGAGTAAAAAGAAAAGGAGCCATGGTCAGGCCGAAGGGCATGGCACGAAACTGCCAAACTCGATCCTTGTAAGCAAACCTCAGGTATTTTCTGATGGAAGGGTGAATGAGAACATGAAAGTAGGCGTCATTTAGATCGATGGAAGACGTCCACATCCCCTGATCTCCATCTTGAACTTTGGAGTAAGAATCATAAGATTTAGCTTCTTCAAATTTATGATAGGATGCCAACCTCCTGTTTTCTTGCAAACTAAAAAGATGATTGAATAGTATCCTGGGTCTACTCTCCAGTGAGGAACTTCTTCTATAGCCCTCTTGACAATCATGGATTCCAACTCCTCTTCCAAGACAACCAATATTTCTGGATTGGATGGAATTGGTGTTCATTTTGGAAGAACAGAAAGAAGAGGAGGATGACGGATCTACGACGGTGTATAACACCAACGCATCTGAGAAACTAGCCAGGAGTCCTGAATGAGGGCCTGCCAATTCTCCAAACAGAGAAAGGCGCCCTCCTACTGACACATTGGGTAAAAGGCACTGGACCGACTGATCCAAGGGCACAAGAAGAGGGGGAGGGATGATTAAAGGAAGAGAGAAGGTTGGACTTACCCGGGAATAGTCCACACCTTCAAACTCTCTTTCCTTGATACCCTCTAAAGGAAGAACGACCTCAGGACCTGGAACTAGGACGACAAGAAAGGGACTGACCCCCTCTCGCTCAAGGAGAGAAAGACTGCCTCCCTTGAGACCTAGAATGATGAGAGGATATGGAATCAAAGCGATCCTCCTCTGCGGATCGATCTTGAATATTGGAAGAAGAACGGTTAGAATTATTAATAATCCTAGAGGGATAAGCCATAAATTGGTCTGGTTTGAGGCTCTTTCTTCTAGGAGATGAATTCGGACTCTTCACTGAAGAAACATCTCTTTTCGAAGAAGGATTAGCAAAGGAAATCTGAGCTTGAAGCTCCCTAGAGGCCTTTCGGCGCACAGATTCTGCACGAATGAGACTGGGAGCCGACTGTCCAAATATATCCTGACCAAACAGGGGTGCTGACATAAGACTATTCTTCAAAGAATTAGATATCTGAACCTCAGAGAGCTTCCTGGACCTTCTCTTAGAGGTAATAAATCCCAATAATCTACAGACTGAACTGAGCGAACCACGAGACAGATCCGCCAAGGACCGAAAGACTGATAAAGGAACCTGATCACCACGTTCTTGAGCCTTAAGCACAGCTTCAGATAACAGAGCAAGGAAATTGGCCGACTTAAGCTGAGATCTGCAAACAGACTCATATCTAAAAAGATCAGCGGAATGCTCAACCTTGGAAGACTCCTTTAAATGTGAGGAAAGAACATCCCAAGAGGAACCAGAAAGAGAATGAGGAGTAGCAACCTTCAAATAATCCTCTTTGGGACCTTGAACAGGCGCATCATATTTAGAAGAAAGAGAAAACTCCTTACAGTTAACATCATTAACAAAGAAATCCAGCATATCTACGACTAAGTTATCAATAGGGAGAACTTGAACAGAGGAAGAAGAAGAAGAATCAGACGTAGAGAGAGCAGACCCGAAAGAAGGAGGGTCAATAGCAAATTCCTCCTTAAGAGGAAGAGAAAGAGTAGAGGTGATCCACCTGTGAGCCATGGACCAGTCTTCCGAAGAGGCTCTGACAGGCCAAAACCTCTTCAGATCCCTGGCCATGACTGACTTGGGAACTGATGGAAGAGAAGAATGATTAGGAGAGGAAGAAGAGATGAGAAGAGAAGAATAACCTGAAACTCGATTCACCAACTCTAGAGGAAATAGGAGAACAAGGTCTTCTAGCAGACTCAGGAAAGGAAGAAGCTTGATCAGAAGGAAAAGAATCCCTACCATGATCCTGACTAGAAATCAAGAAAGGATGAACCAGAGCACTGGCAGAAAATCTCGAGGATCAAAAAACAAGCCGAAACAAAAGAACGATCGAGAGAAGAATCCCTAACCACAGAAAACAAAGAGAAATCTAAACTTGAATCAACAATTTGAAATTCTAACTCAGGAGAAAGAACAACGGAAACAATCGGATCAAGATGATCAAAAGAAGGAGAGGAAGAAGGAGGAAGAGAAGAAATTGTACGAAAACAACATTGATATCTGCTGCATCCAAGAGACACACCTGCAAGAAGGAAAACCATTTAAGATAAGAGGTTACCAGATTTTCCGGGGTGATCGAATAGGAAGAAAGAAAGGCGCGGTGATCACCTTGGTCCGAAACAGCATGAATGCCAGCCAGATCAAAACCTTTATGGAAGAGGCAGAATATATCAAGACCAGCAACTCTGTGATTGACATTGTCAATTATTACTGCCCTAATGACAAGAATCTCTCACTTGACACAATCCAGGTCCCAGACTGCCACTTCCTCATTACGGGAGACTTTCATAGCCAGTCCCAGAGCTGGGGATACAGAACACTTGATAAACGAGAAGACATTGAAGCATGGCAAGATGAAAAGCACCTTTTACTTATCAACGATCCCACAGATCAGCCTACCTTCTACTCGCACCGGTGGCACTCGACAACAACGCCAGACTTGGCAATTTGTACAGAAGACATTCACAGAAACCTCAGTAGAGTGGTCGGATCGCAGTTAGGAGGAAGCGACCACCGCCCAGTCCTCCTCTCTCTTTCTGGAAGTATTTCGACAAGTTCACCTCGACATCCAAGGTGGAACTACAAAAAGGCAAATTGGAGTCTGTTCGGCATTCGTTCCAATGAGCTTACCCAAAATACAGCAGTAGAAGGGAGAAACATCAACAATGTGGTCAAGGAATTTAATTCAAGTATCCTCAAGGCTGCCAACGAAGCGATTCCTCGAGGGTTCAGGAAAAACTACCGCCCCTACTGGACAACAGAACTGCAAGCAGCACATGATAAACTAGACAAGGCCAGAGAAGATGCAGAGGGTAATCCCTGTCATGAAAACCACTTCACGCTACAACAAACTAAAGCCAGGTATCTAAAGACCAAGCTGGAGGCCAAAAGAAGAAGCTGGATGGAAAAGACGGCAGGGTTTAATTTAGAGAGAGACACCACAAAGCTATGGAGACTGACTAAAGCACTGAATGATGAGGGTGTCGGGGGAGAGAAGATTACTCTTGAAGAAGATGGACAAACACTGTCGGGAAAGATGGCTGCAGATGCCTTTGCGAAGGCATATGCAAAAGAAAGCAACATTTTTATACCACGAATGCGTCAGAGGTTAGAAAAGAGCAAAAGGAAAGAACAGACACCAACACTCACAATGCAATGAAAGTTGACATTAGTTTAGCAGAACTGAAGAAGGCTATCCGCCAATTGAAGAAGAAGAAATCTCCCGGGCCAGATGGCATTACGAATGAAATGATCCAACACCTTGGTAATGCATCTCTCCGCAAGTTGCTAGACATCTTTAATCTCAGTTGGACCAATGGAGAGGTTCCTCAATGCTGGAAGGAAGCCAGAATGACACCTATTCTGAAAAAAGGGAAGAATAAGATGAAAGTGCTGAGCTACCATCCTATCAGTCTTACAAGCTGCATATGCAAGACCATGGAGCGCATCATCAACCAGCGGTTGCAGTGGTACCTGGAGTCGGAGAACATTATAGTTTCAGAGCAGGCCGGCTTCAGAAGATACAGGAGCACAGAAGATTAAACAACACATCTTGCACAGGTCATAGAGGACACTTTTCAAGCCAAGAAGGTGATGCTAGCTGCCTTTATCGATCTGCAGAAGGCATTTGACAAGGTGTGGAAGGATGGCCTCCTCGTGAAGCTCCGGCACACAGGCATCGGTGGCAACATGTTCCGATGGACCAAGTCATACCTACACAATCGCAGAGCTAGGGTGCTGGTGGATGGACAATCTGGACAGAATGTATTGCTGAGACAAGGGGTGCCACAAGGCGGAGTATTATCACCAACTCTGTTCATACTTTTCATTAATGACATTGTAGCAGAGCTGCCCAATGGGATCCAAGCAGCCCTCTATGCAGATGACCTCGTACTCTGGTGCACCGAGGAGTACACAATGACTGCCACATACAGAATGCAGCTCGCCTTGGACAGAATTACAGCTTGGGCCAATCGCTGGTGTATTACCATCAACAAAGAAAAATCATCAGCCATGCTATTCTCACTGTCCACCAAAACCAAGGTTGGCAATCTGACACTGGGCGGTACTCCACTCGAGTACGAGGACCAGCAGACATACCTGGGAGTCACCTATGACAGAAGATTAACTTGGAAGGAGCACATCCAGAACGCAGAGGCAAAGGCCAGAAGAAAGCTAAACATCATGAGGAAGCTGGCAGGAACAAAGTGGGGTGCCAATGAAAGGATCCTCAAAACCATCTACCTAGGTGCCGTACAACCACACCTTGAGTATGGATCCAGCTCATGGATGACAGCAGCTAAATCTCATCAACAGAACCTCGACGGAGTACAAAACCAGGCACTGCGCATCATCACTGGTGGAATGAGATCAACACCAATAGAAAAAATGGAGCAGACAGCAGGCATCCCCCCACTTAGCAAGGGAAGGGAATGCAAAGCACTGATCCAAGCTGCAAAGTTCAAATCGTTCAACAACCACCTGATGAAGATCAGGCAAGCACAGCTGTCATCAGGAAGACTTAAACGATCAAGTTTTGTGAAAGAGACAAAGGCACTTCAAATAAACACCAAAAAATGTTGCCAGCACAAATAGAAGACCCAAACCACACCCTTGATACTCCACCCTGGGAAAACAAACTAGAGAGCATAGCTATTCGCACCACAGTACCTCATCTCACAACCAAAGATGAACACAGTGATGTGAGCAAGAAGGCCCTGACCCTAGCCATGCTGGAAGAAATGTACCCTCAGGAGACATGGATAAGGATCTACACAGATGGATCAGCCAAAGATGCAATTAGGAGCGGAGGTGCCGGACTGCACATACAGTATCCAAACGGACAACATGAGTCAGCTGCAATACCAACAGGCAAACACTGCACAAACTACAGAGCTGAAGTCGAAGCACTGGTTCATGCAGCTAATACCATCAGCAGAACAGCAGACCCTATTGTACAGATTGTCTTTTTATCTGATGCCCGCTCAGTCCTTGAGGCTATCACCAAAGGTAAGTTGCCACAACTTGAAGAAGCACTACAAACAATCAAATGCTTTCGGATAGCATTGCAGTGGATCCCCTCACACTGTGGAGTCCAAGGAAATGAGGAAGCAGACAAGATGGCAAAGGTGGGTGCAGAAGAGAATCAGACAGAAAACATGGTTACCCATACAGAGATGAAGACTATCATCAAGTCACTCTATAGAACACCTCAATCAGAAGATGCCTACCATCATCTCTCGAGGCCACAGCAAGTGACCATTTTTCGTCTCAGAACTGGACATAACAGACTAAACCAACACATGTACAGGTGGTTCCACCTTACGACATCGCCCGCTTGTCCACATCGACCACAGAGCACATACTTCAATGTTGCAGTACGTATCGGCTGCTGAGAGAAGATATCTGGCATTTGTCAACCTCTTGAAAAGCTGTATGGACCTGTGGAAGAACTGCAGAAAACCACAGATTTCATCTTGAGAACGGCTCTCCAAGTGTGATACCAGCAATCGAAAAGAAGAAGAAGGAAGAACAGATGGAGAAGGAGAATGATCTAATGATCCCTGAGAAGAACCCTTTAGATGAAGAAAAACGGGAGAATCCTGGAGGAGGAATAAATGATTGAAAAAGAGATGACGAATTAGACACATGACTGGACGAGAAATCCTTAGCTGAAAGAGAAGAGGCAGATGAGGAAGAAGGAACATGATTAAAACCTGGACGATGAGAGGAGGCAGAGAAAGAAGGAGACCTTGAGGCAGATGAACTCAAAACAGCCTCATGAAAAGAAGCAGAGGAAGGAGAAGACAAATCAACCTCAACTACCTGAGATTGCGGGAAAGAACCATAATTGGAAACTAAAGAATCATGAGAAAGAATTCTGTGAGAAAAATCAGAACCAGAACCTACAAAACCTCTATCATCACACTCCTTAAAAATTCTCCGAATCTAAAGAAACTGAAAATGGAAGCGTAAGTTGATGCTCGGATAGGTTCTTAGTCGAGGCTAACCGACTATGTTCATTCGCTATCCCGGAAGTTACTTCCCAACCGGAAGCAGAAGTCTATCCAGATCTGAACGACCCGGAAGTACACCCCTAAAACCAGAAGCGGAAGTGTACAGACCGGAATCTAAAATGGAAATGGAAGCGCTTCTACCGAAATAATAAGGGTCCACAGACCCCGGATATCTGGTATGACCGGAAGCGCTGCTAAAACCGGAAGCGGGAGTAGGAACCAGATGTCCTGTAAAACCGGAAGTCAGACCGGATACGGAAGGAACAGAAGCAGACCCGGAAAACGGAAGTAAACCTGAGTCCCGAATCCACTACACCTGAACCGGAAGTACTAGAAAAGCTTGATTGAAGACTTTTGGCTATAGGCGACCTATGAACAATTTTGACGACCGGCATGACCGAGATTTTGCCATTAGCATAAGGCTTTTGGACTGGGGCTTCCACCGCCGCCACCACTGCTTGAGGGTTATGCCTATGACCCTCAAGACTAATGTGGGTTTGACCCGGTGACCTGCTCGAGATCACCTTCGAGAGCTTTTTCGCTCTAGTTTTTTGTTTTGGAGACCTGATTTCTTGCATGGACGTAAGAGGAATCGGTTTTCCCCATTTGTGGGCATGCCCGCTATCCGAATCAGAGAATCGTTGGAGAAAACTAGGTTCACTGTATTGGTTCTATCCTGGGGGTATGTGCAAGTGTCGTTAATTAGGCTATTTGCGACGTCGTTAACAGGGCTTTTTTCAGACTCAATTTCAAATTTTCCAGACCTCATTTTGGGACTTTCAATCAGACAAAAAACAAACACAGTTACTAAGTTCATCATATAAAAACTTTATTAAACTTCATAAAACAAGAATATCAAAACACAGCGTGCACACTTTTGCCTGTGGAACTGAAGATATTCAACAGCTATCATGCAAAGTTGAGCTTGAGACACCCACATTTATTTGTTGAGGGCCACCCCCACCCCACCTTTAGATAACAAGTTAAACCCTGCACATATACACATACACTAATTTAATTTTAATTTACCATAGGTGATCATATCGCCATAGCAACAAGAGGAATCCTCATTATTTTCACTTGATAATGCGGCAACATAAGAGGCCTCGCGATACGAAAGAGCTGTCGGACAGTCAATAATATTTTACCGTGACTCAGCGCAAAGTTGGGATCATCTAACATTGGGCGATATAAAATTGCCACGCTTCTAAATGATCGCCATAGCAACAGGAATTTATTATTTTCACTCGATGACGAGCCAACACAAGAGGCCTCACGATACGAGGGCAAAGTTGGGATCATCTAACGTTGAGCTAGGCTTGATTCTGGTACTATCAATGTGAAAATGTAAAATATTCTTACCTTGAACCAAAGAAATCTGTAACTTTCGGCGCTGGCTTTAGACGAACTTCTGTCAGTGTCTCATGTTTTTTCCCCGGCTAACAAGAGCCGCTTCGCCCATATTCCCGATGTCAAACGACTTATTACAAACACTACATTTGGCACGCGAGTTTGATGTGCTGTCCGGTAAAATCCAATCCTTATATTTTTCTTTTGTTTCCCAAACACTAGCATATTTGCACTTTCCCATCTTTACTGTATCACAAAAAATGGCAATCTCACAAATTATTTCATTGTTTCGGCTTCTAACACTCTGTACTATTTGACAGACGACTGCCGATTCACTCATTTTTATTGCGTTGTACTTGAACATGTTCAGAACCCGTATTGCTGAACAACCACGAGATGTTCCCGGTAATAGGCGGTTTTCTATTGCAAGACGAGACCGGGACCCAATAGAATTAGATTCTGGTAAGACTGGCGGAAACGCGAGATTTCATTCGTAAACAAAAAGATTGCGGTCGGAAAAATTAGGATTGCCGATATTTTAATTTTCCATACATTTTCCATACCAGTTGGCCCAAAATTGGAATTTCCATACTTTTTCCAGCCCTGGAAAAGGCTTTCCTAATTTTCCATACTTTTTCCAGACTTCCATACATGCGTACGAACCCTGTTTATGGTCGTTAATGCGTCGTAAAAGCTCTGTCGTTGTGAACGGAATTTTGCTGTTGTTGCTACTGTATGACATCAGCAAATGTTGTGTACATTTCTACAACTCAAGTGGGCGTATTTAATTTCACAAGCTGGGTTTATCTTGTTGATTCGCATGCATTGCTAGCGAAGAGCAGACTGAAATTTCCAAAAGGAAGGCGAGATTTACATCAACTGAATTAGAAGCCCTTGTCGATGCTGTCAGCAGTCATAAAGACGTTATCTTCAAAAAATTCAACGATAGCATTACAGCTCAAGCTAAGAAAGATGCGTGGATTTCAGTGACAGCAAAGGTGAATGCAGTGGGATCAATCTGAAGGCAACCAGAAGATGTTAGAAGAAAATGGTGAGATTGGGCCTCAACAATGAAAATTAAAGAACAAAATCGTCGAAAGACACAGAAGAAAACAGATGGTGGAGGGAAAGTCATCGTCTTAACACCAGCAGAGGAGAAAGTCATAGCCGTGATCATGGGAAACTGCTGTAGAAGGAATCTCCAGTGGAATTGATAGTTTTGCATCTAATCAACAACCAGTAACCCAACCCAACGGTCCCAGCCAAGCACTTCCTCTAGAAATCAGCAGTCCTGCACCATCGACGTCCACAGCAGCGAGTCTACGACCAATGCACCCACCCAAGAAGAGACAGGAGAGTCTATTGCCAATGTGTCACACGATAAAAGAAACGTATCTTCCGCCCCAGTATCAAAAAGCAGGTAATTACTCACCCCCCCCCCACCCCGGCTGAGTGTCCGTGCCATATAATACGGAACTGTCTAACATTTTAATAAAACTTGGCATATGCATCACTTGTAGTCCCAAATTTGGTATCTAGTTTAGACATGCCCGACTGCATTAAATACAATACCAATCTATTACTAGAATGTGCCGCAGTTGATGGCACGCCATCGCAAATCCCCACGTTTCATGACTTCGACCAACTGCCGCCTTACATCCCTGCTGGGAGCAGAGAAAAATATAACTGTTGCCTCGCAATCCACAATCATATGGGTAACCCACATACCTAATTTGGTTGGATTCCACCTACTTGTTTCGAAGGAGATAGCATGACAGACATGTTTAATAAAGGAATAAAGATCCGTTATAATCTGAATTTGAGTTGACACAAAAATATCTTTTGAAGTGATAATAAGGTAGCAGTTATACATACTGGTTTATGTATTTAAGGCATGTTTTTGTACTCTTTGTAGGAAGCGAAAGTCTACGGATGAAAATTATCAAAGTGTAGATGGGATTTCAGATGTGAGCGTTGAGATGGTTGACATCGAGAGGAAACGACTTGAGATAGAACAAGAAAGACTCGAAGTGGAGAAACGAAGGTTGGCTGTGGAGGAGAGGAAACTTGCATTGCTAGAAATTTTTATCCAGCAGTCCACGCGTAATCATGAAAATGAAATAAATAATGATGAGCAAAGACCATCGGTCTTCATTTACTTCATTTATAAAATTGCATAAATAAACTAAATGAATTTATACAAATGTATAACTGTTTTCCTCAAATTTACAATACAGAAATTGTTTAAATTTATGCTCGTCCGTAATGGTCAATGATTCATCAATAAACTATCTAATAGCATCTTCTTTATCAGTATATCTGTCTTAGTCTCATCTTATTTTGTACAGCAAAGCTACTTGTTTACTGATAGTGGCGTGTATATGAACGTACCCAGGCTCACAACACCCTATGCCTACCCCACCCACCAAGCGTATGTGTGTGTGTGTGTGTGTGTGTGTGTGTGTGTGTGTGTGTGTTTGATTGTATGAAATATGTTTGAGGTATCCGATATAGTGCGATATTGCAGCTTTAGCTTAAGTAAATAATAGTTACTAGGCCTATATTACATATACAATATAGACTAACCTTTAATTGCTGAAATGAGCTTGTATCAGCTGATTTCTGACTCTACGGCCATCTTCGTGCAGGTGGTCGTCAATTGCGATTGGTTCTTCTGGGTCGTCATCTTCGTCAAATTGAAATTCAGGCTCCTCGATGTTTCATTCTTTGCAAATGTTCTCTAAGACAGCTGTGGCAATGATGACGTTTACACAGCGTTCAGGTACAAACATCATAGACCCACCAGATTTATGCAAACAGCGACAACGACCATTCCATACACCAAATCCTCTCTCACATGAACATCTCGTAGTCTTATGTGCCCTATTATATGCTCTCTGTGGTCTAGTCGTAGGGTCTGGTACCGGATTCAACAGCCATGGTAAAAGAGGATACCCGGAATCACAAAGAAGCCAACCTCCAGTTATGTTACCTTCCTGAAACTGCGCTGATAGTTCACAATTCCGCCAAATAAGAGCATCGTGAGTAGCCCAGGCCATCTTACAACGATATCCAGGAATCGATCATCTGATGCTGTAACACAGTGTACATTAATAGCGTAATAGCCCTTATGGCCAAAATACAAGTGTTCATCACGTG
Organism: Chaetoderma sp. LZ-2023a; assembly: GCA_034401795.1. NCBI lineage: Eukaryota > Metazoa > Mollusca > Caudofoveata > Chaetodermatida > Chaetodermatidae > Chaetoderma > Chaetoderma sp. LZ-2023a. The sequence continues at coordinate 140,969,935 of CM067373.1, forward strand.
AAGGTCCTCTAATAGGAATCAATGTGCCGTCTATAGCGCCGAGTACATTCGGGAAGTTGGCTATGTTATAAAATCCCCTCTTTAGTTGCCTGCATGCTAGCGTGATCCAATGGGAACTTTATGTGTGTGTTGAGTAACCTCTCTACAATTGACCGTGCAACTGAATGTACACATCGTGAAACAGAAAAATGACTGATGCCATGCACATCACCTGTCACTGCCTGGAAACTTCCTGTTGCAAAGTATCTTAACGCTGCTCCAATTTGAAGTGAGACTGACAATGATGATGATCGGTGTGTAGGTCGCTGAAGATCCTGTTGAAACTCATTGCATAAATACAATATAGTCTCTCAATTCAGTCTATATCATTCGATCAAAAGACTATCTGGCATAAAGTCAAGAAGATTAAGCCTATCTCTAAAGAATCTTGGTATAGGATACAGTCGTCTCCTTCTTAAATCATGATCAAGCAGAAATAACACCACTGCCATTTTAAATGTATAACGTTTTAAATGTAAAATGTAGTCATTGAATGTCAAGCATACCAAATGCACAGAAACTAAACTAATGGAAAATCATGAAAACGACACGCTCGTGGCTTTAACGGTAGGGTATAGACTGTCGGTAAATGAACGACATCGTCGCTTAATAAATAATTTAATGACAGCTTCTAGCTCAGCAAAATTTCATCAACGTCTACTTAACGATATCGTTAAGCATAACGACAGTTTCTTGCACATACCCCCTGGCCACTTAACTTTGTTGAAAAGGTTATCTGTCGGTACAGATCAGGGTCCTGTATTGCATCCAAAATATACTTGCTTTGTGCATTTCACTAGCATTGCAGTGTATATTTCACCAATTTGTTTCCGGGTAATAAGCTCTTCGCGCCTGTTTAAGAAGGTATCAAGATTTAGGTTTAAAATATTCTTTACAGTCTTCTATAATATGTTTGAATGGGTGTCAGGGTCTGTACTGCTTCTTGCGCCGATTTTCTACTGACTGGGTTGCCAGTTCTGTTGATTTCTTTATCTTTACAAGTTGTTGATACCTAATGATCCAAATTTGATCTGTTACTCTCTGTTGATGCAGTAGTGCAATTTTCTCATCACTGGCTGCTCTTAGTTTTGTCTGTTCCTCTCTCTCTCTGTTAAGGAGTTTGGCCTGGAGAAAAAGGATGGATGGAAAAATTGATGGACTGACCAAAAATATAAGCTGCTTTTCCTAGCCCATAGCTAATACTGCCCATATCTCAACGTCTGATATCTTACCGCGCTCCACCGCAGACGTGATTTTGTACGTCGGCGCTGGCGCATCGGCGGTGAGGAGCCAGGTAATAGGTGTCGGGGGATATAGTATTGCAGTCGAGTACTCGGCTCCAAGATTGTAGTCGGTAAGATATTGATAATTAACATGCAAACGCCATTCGTGTTCTTGCGAGATCGCCTGCGCTTAATACTTTCAAATAATTTTCAGCCCAGCCAATATACGATTTAATACTATTTTTTACTATTTACACACAGATTGTAGTCGGTAGGATATTGATAATTAACATGCAAACCCCATTCGTGTTCTCGCGAGATCACCTGCACTTAATAAACACTTCCAGTCAAATTAGTTTCAAAACTTTCAAATAATTTTCAGCCAATATACGATTTAATACTATTTTTTACTATTTACGCACAGATTGTAGTCGGTAGGATATTGATAATTAACATGCAAACCCCATTCGTGTTCTCCCAATCAAATTAGTTTCAAAATATTCAACGCTGAATATCCCAATACGGACAAAGTGTGGGTGCTTAATTCATGATGAACTAAGGATTGTATGTCTTTACTCCGCTTAGTTTCAAAATATACAGCTATCGCGAAAAATACATTAAATACTTAAATTTTTCAGCAAAATTTAATTGTAAGTTTTGAAACTTTCAAATAATTTTCAGCCATCTGAAGCCCAAGCACTTAAATGTTGCTGAAAATACTTCAAATCCTGAATAATTATATTATATACGATTTAATACTATGTTTTACTATTTACGCTGGATACTAAGAAATTAAATTAGTTTCAAAATATTCAACTTTATAGCTGAATATCCCAATACGGACAAACTTTACTCCCAGTCAAATTAGTTTCAAAATGTTCAGCTAACCCGAAAAATACATTCAATTAATATTCAGCAATTAAATGTTGCTGAAAATACTTCAATTTTTCAGCAACATTTAATTGAAGTATTTTCAACAACAATTAATTGCTGAATATTAATTGAACGTATACTTTGAAACTCATGAAACTCATTTTACTATCATCAATATGCTGAAGACCTTAACCTATGATCACAAGTGTTGTCTTAGGATGTATACTCGCTGGTGATCTCAAGTGCAATCGCACAAGTAAACTAACAAATGATTAGCGATGTTTATCTAATTCCACCCCCACCCCCCTCCCTGCACTTACTGATAAATACAGAAGCGTGCAGTCATTAATAGCAACAAATGAATGCTGCTGTGAATGGCGATGTTTATTTAGCAGGACGCTGTAAATTTGACAATATCCGGAAGCATTCTTTGGGAAAAGGTATGTCACGGGAATCTCGACTATATATATATTGGTATCAGAAATTTAAAGAACTAATGTGCTAATTCTGGTGCTAATTACGAATCAGTTTTTGCAAATCAATATCTTCCAATTCATTATTTGTGTATGTCTTATATTTGTGCCTTCTTGATCAAATCGTGTACAAGAACAATTCACTGTGCCATTTTTGTTCAATATGCCTCATATAACGGTGATAGCAGAAGATCAACGGGTAAAGGATGTATTTACATTGGAACCTTGTCAAGGATGTGATACGGGTTGTATCCACTTCCATAATCGACATGGATAACGCCACTCCCGTAATGGACGCAGATAACGCCACTCCCATCACAGACACTGATAACTCCATTCCATCAAGACACAGTGAAAAAAATACGATCAAATGCGGAGTGTGTCATAAGCATTATCATAAGACGCATATTCGTCATCATCAGCGTATTGTACATCAGTCCAAACCACCACCAACAATCCACAGTTCACGTCATCATCACACTGCATGTATCGATGCTGAAAAGGGAATTTACACCATTTCTCGGACTATGCGTGGCGTCCAACACCCGATTCATGTTGTTAGGCATGTTATGGGAATGGATATTGCAGAAGGTTGTGAAGTAGCAGATTGCCAGGAGTTACGCCAAATCCACTGGCGATGTCGCAACCCTGGTTTCATGTGCGACCATTTAGCCTCTACAAGATTTAGCATTCCTGGCATGCCCTGCAATCTCGTTCCAGACGAATTATCCAAGATGGTGGCTGCTGGGTTTATGTCTACAGCGCGTAAAGATAGTTGTTTAGAATTATTGAATAAATCTAAACCAAACCGACATCCCGTCTTAGTTTCCATGCCACACCTTCAATATGCTAGCGATAGGTATAAGTTTTTCAGCGTTTTACTGGTTCAGCGCGATGGTGGAGTATAATGCAACGTGCTATTGTTACCATCGACACAAAATCAAAACCCTTACCCCAAATGATGTGCCGATGTAGGAAGAAAGGATGTGCTCATCGTGGTATTGTGAGGTGGTGGATGTATCAAAATGGCGAAAATAGACAGGAGATCGTAGATCTGGATGATGATGATTGCATTAACACCAATGAAGATGATGCTGTCCTGCCTTCACCACCGTTATTGTCTGAGCCTTCTCACGAACTCGACCGGATGATTAATTATCTTCGTGAATATAAGAAGATCACCAATGATAACTTCTTGCCCGATTATATTCTGCAACAATGTCCGAGAGAGCTTGTTCCCAGAGAGACCCATTGCGTATATTGCAAGACAGAATTAGGAGAACCTAAGATAATTTATCGTTGAGCTAAGGTAGTGGTATTAGGATTTCAGCCAGATGAAACATTTCAGACATTCTCTAAACAATGCCCGGATTGCCATCTGGATTATAGATATCAGGAGACTGAGGATGGTATTTTCAACTTTGATGACCACTTACTCGTGTCCTACTCATTGTTAATGGAAATGCGTGGAGGATTAGCCACACACACTGCCATCAGCAGAATTGTTTCAATCTTGGAATTCAGACTGAAGATCACACTAAATCACCAGGCGATGGAGCATGCTTATCTAGCTTTTGAAGCGATGGTAGACCATGACCACGCATTCTTCTGTATCCGCTGTGGCCATCACCCAAAAGTACTTGTACACGATTTGACCAAGAAGGTTGTTTTCCGATATGCAGGTAAATAAATAATTTTATTAACAATTTTGAAACTAATTTGCTGGAATGAATTGCTTGGTTATAGAGTGATCAGTTTTCAAAAATAATCTGTAAATAGATGTCCGTTAGTTGAATATTTTGAAACTAATTTCACGTGTTGAATATTTAGAAACTAATTTGATTGATCATTATGTAATAAATTCATCCCTTGATAAAAGTGAATATTTTGAAACAAATTTGACACAATTCAAATTTCCAAATTAGTTGTTTGGCAGATCAGATCCATCCTTTGCGTTTTACGCCGACTCGAATAAAAGCACAAATAATTCAAAGAATTTGTAATCAACATTTTTATTTACGTAGTAGTAGTAGTAGCAGCTCTTGACTTGTTGAATATTTTGAAAACAATTCGACTGAAAGTTGTTGGCGGCTTAACAACTTTCAGTCCAATTGTTTTCAAAATATTTATCAGGTTCGGTTCAGAGATATAACCTTTGGAATAATATTGTCTGCAAAAACTCAGTCAGACGGTTACTAGAGGTTTAAATGCAATTCAAGAAAATGGTCTCTAAAGGCAGGTATGTGGTCTTTATAGCAGGTTATTCCCCACCACGCTATATAGTGAGGTGTCGTTGGGGATCTTTCAGCATCGCGTCCGTGAAATTTCGAATTTTTTCCTTTAATAGATCTATCGAAATGTCACTATCTAAGCTATTTCCCAGGGCAATAACAATGATATGTTTTGGATCCTTTCTCAATACGAGATCGATTTCGGCACGGCCTGGAAACTTGCTAATGTTAGCGCCAGTTTCCCGATTCACTCCCGTGTGTTGAAGCCATTTCATGCAACAAAATTTCTTCTGCATGTTACGAAAGAATGCCCAATAATAAATACACCGTGATTTTCCATAACAAAATAATTATAACTGACGAACAAAATGATTATAACTGACGAACAAAATGATTATAACTGACTAACAAAATGATTATAACTGACGAATCGGGATTATCAAAACGATATGATTAAAATGAAAAAATTTCCACAAATATATAGGCAAATTCTGGACTCTTAATGTGATTAAATGATGTTAAAAGGATTAGTTTTTCTCTTTGATCATTAACCGTTGAAACCATTGCGATTTTGAGCGCCAATCAAAGCCTAACAGCACATTACGCTAACTGATTAAGACTTTCAATGGCTTGACGGGGACAGAATCGCTGGTTGGTTGTATGAAAAGGGATGAAGGTTTTCAAAGAAGGTGCCGTCACAAAGTTCCGTCAGACATTATTTATGTACTTATTGATTTATTGTTTAATTATTTGTTTAGTTAGTTATTTATTATTGATTCATTATTTATTTATTATTGATTGATTGATTGATTGATTGATTGATTATTTATTTACTTATTGATTATTTATTTATTTACTTATTGATTATTTATTTATTTATTTGTTTGTTTTAGTTACTTAATTTTGGTTTTATTTATTTACGACAGTTAACGAAGTGTCAGTTCCTGAATCTCCTGAGCCTGTTGTCGATGCGGATGTGTTTTGGACGACGATTGAGAAGGAGATGATATCGCGGTGCTTTTTAAAAGGTAAACCTAGTCCATACAATATCAAACCAAGTTACCAGGGCTGGGCACCATATATTGGCGAGTACACGAGGAAAAGCAACATGTTGTTTAACACAGAATACGAGAAAGTTAAATGAACAGATCCAGAAGATCATGATACCCATACCGGAAGAAATCATCACGCATCTCCTCGAGGATGAAAAGCTCGATACTGTGCGACGTTTTTGTCACGTTCTTGGCGTGAAAGCACAAGGAAGCAAACTTGACATGTTGTGTGGTCTGCGAAGCAAGTCCCTGAGCAAATCAGAATTTAACTATGCCTATGGGTCACTCTATGGTCATTCAGGTGGTTGGCTATCCTCAACTTGCCCACACAATGTGACATACGCAGTTAAGTTTCTTTTGCGATCTGAGTCTCCGCGTGATTATGTAGATATCTTCCGTTCGATGCAACATGTCCCAACTGTAAACCGTATAGATATTGCTAATACAGTGGCCAAACTCGGAAACAAAATAGTACCCGGTCTATTCCACCCAAATGATGGGCGCGTTGCCGAAGTGACTGAAGCCAATATTGCGGCGGCAAAAAGTCGTGACCTGAGCGTGCGCATGCCTTTCCTGCTTGATGCTCGACCTAAAGAAACAACTGACAGCAACATACATCCAGTCACAGGGTCGTCAGAGAAGTACATCTTGTTTGACTGGTTTCATCAGGAAAACTGTAAAGAGGAAAATGAATATTTACGAAGGTCAACACTCGTGACTGACTTAGCCGGGCATATCAATACACAAGCTGCAGAACAGCTACACCATGACAAGGCACGCAATATCTATTGGTTGGGACCAACTAATCACGTTTTCGCTTTTCGATTGGTCACAGAAATAAAAAACAGTGTTTCAAATCAAAACACATTCAAACGCCAACAAAAACACATTCCATCTCTGGTGTTAAATGCGAATGGCAAGTTGATAACCGATGTGAAGCACATCGATACAGTAGTACCAGCAACGTCAACATCTTCGGCGGTAACTGTACTTATAAACGGAATGCCGACGCATATGGCTATGGCAAAAATGCAATTGCACCAGATACAATTCCTATGCCGATTTCAATTCAACCTGAATCATATCATATATTAGGAGTTGAATATTAACGACAGCATGTATTGTTCGACCTGAGTGGGCATTATGATGCTTTAGTGTGTCATAATTCTAATACAGCAGCTCCACGTGCGACTAAGACTACAGCGGCAGAGAAGACGCTAAAACGTCCACTCACAGATGCATCCGAGCAATCAAAGCCACGCAAATCGCGTAAACGTAACCAACCAAAAGCATTTCACGATCTGCCTGTACTAGAAAAAACCCGAAAGATACTATCATGGTTGGTAGGCCAAGAGGATACAAAGAGAGCACTATCAGGCGTCATTTTAACGGAGGAGGTCGTCGAAACTCGTCCGGAATGTATATCACTGTGTGTGTTGGATTCCAACATCAATTTAGATATTGTCCGTGATGTGTTCAACGATGATGCCTGGAGTGTTGTAACAACGATGGTCACTATTAAAAGACAAACAGCAATTTGGGTTTGTGAGATTTGTTGTATTCAAATTCAAGAAGGGACAATATCCATTGCTTGCGACTATTGTTTGTGATGGCTACATTTGCCATGCGCGGGTCTTAAAAGAGCACCAAAGAAGAAACTGTGGTTCTGTGGCCACTGTAAATAGATATATACCAGCAGATGTTGTTTCGACGTTGAATAAATCTTGAAATTACGCTATGACATAATTACAACATTGAATCAACGTCAAAACAACTCTCCAAGGTTCGCTAACATCATGACAGTAGTCAAATGGCTTTAAAATATTTTGAAAATGATTTGACTGGAAGCCAATATTGCATTCGGCTTTTCAACATATTCACTAACAGTTCTCATTTTGTCTTTTGTCTGTTTGTAAGAAATAAACCAATATATTGTTGCATAGTGTTGTATATAATCAGGTATATTAAAATTTTATTTTCAGTTTGATTATGTTACAAAGCAATAAAGTATTGTTTGTAAATATTTGTATATTATTTTGTTGGTCTTTTTGTTGGTCTTTATTCCATGTCCCGACCCAATCCAATTTGGGGTGTATGCATGTTTAGTGTCTGTTTCAGATGTCGATGTACATAATGTATATATATAATGTATAATAACGAGTACGACAAGCGTTAAATACGCCACATCAGTCTTATTCATGCGTGTTAATAAGCTGTGGTCGTATAAAAAGATTATAAAATTTGACAAGCGTTAATTACGCCACATCAGTCTTATTCATGCGTGTTGATAAGCTGTGGTTGTAAATGTTCCGACATATAAATACTTGTATAATTTGTCTGTATGTTTGTGTTTTGCCAGTAATCATGCATGTGTGTATGCGTGCGTGCATGCAGTGGCTCTTTGGATCTTGGGGGGAGAAAATGAATTTTGTTCGATTTGAGCTGTATGCTATTAAATACATCGGCTTCTTCGACCATTAATTCTTTAACTCTCCAAGGTTCGCTAACATCAAGACTTCAGCCAGTGTGTATCTGCGCAAGCGTTGTTGTCCTGCCCTAATATTATTACCAACTACTGTATACAGTTATGTGTGTCTGCGTGCAGTGGTTCTTGGATCTTGGGGGGAGAAAATGAATTTTGTTCGATTTGAGCTGTATGCTATTAAATACATCGGCTACTTCGACCATTAATTCTTTAAGGTTCGCTAACATCATGACATCAGCCAAAGTTTGTGTGTGCACGCGTATCTGAGGAAGAAAAATATATAATATAAGCAGTTTGAATCATGCTACTTATGCAATGCATTTATTACGAGAAATATAGTCATAAATGATTTAAAAAATCAAAAAGTACCATTCTTTGTCGGCTAGAGTGTTCAAGGGTTAATGCTCTAGTATGTGTCTAGTGTAGCGCTCATTGCCAGCCAACACTCAGAGCGTCTGATATCGCTCCTACTCCTAGTCCTACAGCCGTTTACAATAATCGTCAATAGGCCACAATGCTATTATAGTCGCCTCAGCGCCGTCTACAATAGGCCGCAATGCTATTATACAGTCGCCTGAGCGCCGACGATAATCTAGAGCACCAGCAACGACATCGGCGCTGGAGTGCGGTAAGATGCCAGACCCTTATCCCATATCTTGGCTATATTGTCAATCTCTCCCCCTTCTATTGTTAACGCCATACGCAAAAAGCCTGGTAGGGGGAAGAGATTGATGATAATGCAATTTACCATTGATGCCTTGCATCAATATGTGTACTTGTGTATATTATATATAGATGGGGGGATATGTGGTAGAGGGATGGATGGACGAAAATTCAAAGGCCTGTGTTTCAAGCGATAATCATAATTCAAGTGAAAACCTGAAACCGGAAGTCCATTGAAATCCTTTGTAGGGGGAGATATTGCCCCATAATATATAATTACAAACATCCTGATAACTTCATATTAGAAATAGCTTTGAAAATTACCTTCTGGATGTGGCTAGACCTGGATGTTTTAAAAAAGGACACCTAGTAAGTTTCGTCTTGTTACTTGTTACTTGTTCTGTAAATCCCTCCTCTCTGTTCTAGGAGAACCACCAGCCGGCACTAAATTCCTAGCTGATGTAAAGTGTTGATTTTGTCGCGTTGTTTCTTGTTCTGTATATTCCTCCTGTCGTAGGATCGCCGTAGCGAGCGACCCTAAAACGTGGAACGGTGGCGACGCACGCTCTCGTATCTCCATAATGTGGCGCGTTGGCTCGGTTGGCAAAACCGGTGTGCCGCACATGCTTGGAATTCCAATCGAAAAGAGCCAGGTTCGATTCCCCGTTCAGGCATGTGATCAAGGTGTAAAAACCTACGCCATTCCATACATCAATCACATGACACGTCCTTCGGAGGGGACGTAAATTAAGCCGTCGGACCCGTCTCGTGTTGTGTCTGTGCCATGGGGGACGTAAAAGAACTCACGCTGTGTGTCAGGCCCTGTATCGGGAGCTCAATCGTGAATACACTCTAACAGTGTAAATAGTAGATGTCAGATGTCAGCCCTGTCATCAGTATATCCAAGATGCCATAACTGCAGCCTGTAAGACGCCTATCTAAAAAGGTGGATGGTACAGATGTGAGCGGATGGACTTCACTGTGCGGCATAGTTGGCAGCCTGCTCTAACCAACCTACGCCACAGCTGTCAGCGATGCTGTCGGTGGCTCCCTGGTTCACTGTCTAGACTGTCTGTAAATACGTTACAAATAATTGTAGAAACACCCCAAGGGGTGCGGATATGTGACCAGAAACCTCACTGAGCAGTGACACTGTCAGTCTGGTCGGTGCTCTTATGTAGGAGGAAATTACGAAATACAATACAATAGTGATAGTTTCGCATATCCAGGAATTTTGAGATCGGCTGCCATTAAAGTTGGGGCAAGCTTACTACATGCTAAAGAGGACTGTCCAGACGAAGGTATTGTTTAAATTTTCCATGACGCTCAAACCAGAAAATGATGTATCTAAGAATTTGTAGTAACCCCGCTCGGTATCAGAAAACATCAAATCATGATTGAATTGTGCAAGAGAATAGAGAAAACGTAATTAAGATTTGATGGCCCATTGCTCGTAATGTTAAATTATCCCCTCCAGAAATGGCGTCGCTCACAGGGTATTGTGGGAAATTTGATTGTGATGACGTCATCGTGATTCTATGAATTGTATCAGAGAACAACAAGAACTGTTACTACAAAAGAGTTTGTTGTGTTTGGAAAGAAGCTTACAAGTTCAGAAGCTTTTTTGGAGGGATGGCAGAAGCGCTTTCAATACCTAGCTAATCCACTCTCCATTGTTATTGTAGAAACTGCTGCGTTCTGCTTTCTTTTCTGTCCTTTGTTGTGATCTTAAACACCTTTTCATGATTTTCATTTACTTGCTGATAGACTGCTCTGGGTCTGGTATGTTAAGCTCATGACACTTCAAGTTTAGTAGCCTGGAACCGGAAATTGATATGAGTCGAGATGTCACGAAAATAGAATGGAAAAGAATTATTTTAAAGTTTTATATTTTTACGAATAAGAATTGCGATTAAATTTAGAATTATGTAGTCAATGTTAACGGGAATGTGATAATGCACATTGAAACCTATTATGGGGTTGTAATTTCTGTTCCTACTAGTATGCATCCTTAAGATACCAGTTTTCGTGTTTGCATTTATGCTCACCTTGGTTGCCAAGCAACAAGTTATGGTGGAATATACAAATAGCCACCACAACATACGAATTTGATAAGTCAAATCAGTGGCAACTTAAATCATAACACTGTATTTAAGCAATCTATTCTACTATAGCTCAATTAAATTATTCTAGTGCAGCAAGAGTAACTCAAAAGAGTAGTGAGGTTCCTCTTTCATTCTCAATGAGTCTTAGTAAGGTAGCAAAATTTAGAGAAAGATTTGAAAAGTCAATTGAGCCCAAAGGTAATAGATCTAGAACAACAATATTAATTTCGGATAGTAAGGGATTCTACCTAAGAGATGCATGGTATGCTGAACGAGAAGACAGATTTCCAATAAAATTGTCTTTTGCACCAGGAGCGAAGAGCAACGACTCTGTGAACATACTATCTATGAGAATTAATAAAGCAGTCCAACGACATAAGCAAGTACTAATAAACTTGTCGACAGGTACATGCGACTGTAGCTCGTGGGTGTGGGGGGGGGGGGGTTACGTGCCGGTCCGCCGATAAATATCCACCCATCGCACTGCAAGTGCACGATGACCGGGATGGCTGGTTTTGTGCTGTTCTTGGGGTTGCGGATCACATATGACATCCCTCCGCAGTGTACAAAGACCGACTTCTAGAGCCAGTGGAACACTGATGATCCAGTGGGGCCGTGCGACCATTGCCGCTGAGATTGAACCACACAGTGTCGTCCCAACTATTTGTGTCACTGGTGTGTCTATCCATACTAATTTAGAGAATGGAACAATTTAGAATAATATACTAGAAATATAAATAAGTACTATACAAACAAGGTGACTCGTTTGACAGTAATATGAGCACAATAACCCACAATATAGAGCCAGCTGGTGTCCTTTCTACGTGGTGTCGCCGGAGGTACCACACAGATCCTTGGATCCGCAGAGTTATCCCCACAAGAGAAGCACCCGCATAAGAGATCACTGAGTAACTTAATATAAGTTAACATACCCCTAACATACACAGAGAGAACAATGTTGCTGAGAGAGAAAAGTGCCTCATGTGGACGTCCTTCACCGAATGTTTCATGATGGTGCGAGAGGAAGGTGACTCATACGGGCCTCCATCACAGGAATTCTCGCTGTTGCGAGAGGCAAGTGCCTCACGTGGGGCTCTGTCACAAGAAAATGCCTTCGATGCCGAAGCGGAGGAAAAGAGTTGGCAAAAAGGGCCATTCTTTTGTTCAACAGAAAATGCTAAGTGCTAAAAAAAATCCTAGTGAACCCATAATTAACATGATGCGTACTGGTTTAAGTGAAGGCGGAATGAGCGATTTCCAAAGAATTCACACATCACAATTTTATATAGTTCTACGATACTGTATTGGTAGATGCCGCTTGATTTATGTGGGCCTTCTGCTACAGTCTAACCCAACAATTAGTTGTTAGAAACGAAAACTAGCTTTGGCCGCAAGTGGCAAGGATTCCTACCTATCATTAGATACAGCTGTCCAATGGGTGCAGATGCCCAGATTCCCGTAGCTCGCTTTGAAAGATCATCTACCTCCACCAACAGCATGCACACATGTTACATCACAATGCATCTGAATTTGATGAAAATCCAGCTACCTTGCTCCGCAACCACATAAAACATCACCTGGACAATGGCTACATTTCACATAAGCAAGTTTGATCACTGACATATTGTTAAGCTGGGGATGGAGAGGTGAATATCCATCGCGAGCGTCCTTCCCGTGAGGGCATGGTGGATTCCAAGATCCTTCCCAGACACTCCGACGAGTTGGATGGAGATGCACGTCTCGTCTGTCACTGCTTCCTGCGGATCTAACTTTTGACCTGTCATTAGGATTAAGTTCCAATGTGCCCAGATATGCACTGTGGGCCGGTAAATAAACTATCAAACCCACATTTATAACTATATGTTTTCATAGTGCTTTCCTTCGTTGGTGGGAATATATAGCTAACAAGTATCCTAGGATACGGGGGAGATGTATGTAAATCAGCCCTTTAACCATCACCGGTCAGAAACCGCTGATAGTTTCCCAGGACCGGATCAGATCCACGTGCTGATGGGATGTTCAAACATTGATAAAGCCATACGACTGGTGGATCATGGAAAGAGACAATAACTTGATATATACGAGGCCCTATAGGCATTTGACCAATTTTACAAAACCTTGCCGGAGTGTGGGCTACATTATCGCAACAACCAGAAAAGAGGCGTACACTATATGTCTCCTAACAAAGAGATTGTCCCTAACCACTTTAAACTATCCTATCGAGGTAAATAGTAAGGTTTAGTCGGTAACATGCCAGGCTCAAACAATTAGAGCACGGTCAGTGACCTCAGTGTAAAATTGATGATGGTGGGAATAAGTGATGCGGATATAAATGTTGCTGTTTAGTAAATCCTAGCGTACTGCAGTCTATGTTTTCTATAAGTAAACAAAACATATCAACAGAATGACTATCTGCCATATACAACTAACCAATGCAATGAACAATGATAATCTATATAAGAATTAATGAGGTGGTAAGTATCAGGTTGAAAGACCTAAACGGTGCGGTTAGTTAAAGCACCTACAGTAAATGAGGATACTATGAACAGTAATAAAGAAATTATAAATTGCGGTCCTAAGACCGGGAAGGCACCAATTAGTCATCAATGCCAGATGCGGAAATAATAATTAGATGTACAATAGTATAGTTACTTGAGTACCTAATAGTCATCGGTACGGAACAGGCTACTATATGTTACTGAAATTGAGGCACTAACATATTCATAATGTGAGTTGACACATTCTATGGAGCTGGAGAGATTTCCGCAGGCAATTTCTGCAGTTGGTCTCTGCAGGTTGGCTCCGCAAGCTGACTCCTCCAGTCATGGTAGATACCGTACACACTCAGGAGAGTGAAGCAGCACAGTGAAGAGACATCTATTAGAAAGTCTCTGTAACTAAATCACAATTTATGCAGGAGTGAGAAAGTTTTCCGTCTGGCGACGGAAGTAGTAATGTTGAAGGTTGCCCATTAACAGAGAGGGTGGTATATAATGGTAAGCAGTTACATAACTTGGCACACGGTGCGGGATGTGTCGCATAGCTCTTGCGGCGCACCTAGCAAAGTCCACCAGACTGTGGTCCACAAGTTAATTAAAATACACACGACATGCAGTGCAGAATTTAGTGTCCACTTTTCAGCACGGTTGGCAGATCCGGCGAGTCGTCCACCAAGAATCACCATAGCTCTACATCGTGTAGGATTACATTCCGGGCCCGCACAGCCGCTCCCGCAGAAGTTGCGTTAGGAAAGTCCGGATGCGGAAGGTCTAACTTTAAATTAGTTTATTACTCCCAGATGTCCAAAATTCTGTGGAAGCCGAGGACGTCCTACCACCGCGGATGTACTGGGTTCCGTAAACCAGCCCTCAAAATTTGGCGCGAATGATCATTTCGTTCGCGTGTCGGTTACGTGAAGTAAAACTACCATGAATGAAAAAATGGTCGCGTAAGTGACAAAGCCCAGAACGGTAATTATCTCTCATAGTGGAAAACAGAAAAGTTTCAACAACTTTTTGATATGAAGCATGCTATTTACAACGGAATTTAGCATTTTCAAACATCTAAAAGATCGATAACATCTGTCTGTCAAATTCTATAAATAAGCGACAGCGCGCATGTGTCAGAGACAAACTTCCGTTGTATTTCCGCTGGCATTACTACATAGGCTGGGAACTAGTCTCGCTAGACCCTATGCATCAACAACGGACTGTTCAATTACAAACCGTTGCATGCAAGTACGTGCAACCGTCGGCTGGTATGTTCCCGATGTATTACTTTATATACACGATTGGATCCCGATATAACATAGGAAGACATGCCTTGTTGAGTGAGTCTCAGTATATTCTCCTTGAGTTTCAGTTGGCTTGTAGAGCTGTTTAAGAATTTATCAGTTAAATTAAAATGTTGCATTCATAGATCCTAGCTACTGTGTCAGTGTGTATTTGTCCATGACACACAATAATTCAGGCCTCGAAATTCGACGGTATTCTCGTAATATTCCCGAAATTTAAAAATACGGGAATCCATCTAGATTCTCGTAAATAAACGCTTCCAAAAACATTCCATTCTTACAGACCAATCAGTCTCACTTCTACATTATGCAAGGTCCTAGAATCTTTTATAAGAGACAGTATTGTAAATTTCCTGGAAACGGCTAATCTAATTACCAAATGTCAGCATGGATTTAGACGTAAAAGATCATGTAAAACTCAACTACTAGAATACCTGGAGGATTTAACAGCCATGCTTGACTCAAACGAACCTGTCGATGCAATATATTTAGACTTTTCAAAAGCTTTCGATACTGTGCCACACCAACGACTCCAAACAAAACTGAGAAGCTATGGTATTGGGGAAAATTTAGTAAAATGGATAGGGAACTACTTAAGCAACAGGAGCCAGAGAGTTAGAATTAATGATGCATCATCGGACTGGATTGAGGTGACCAGCGGCGTGCCACAAGGAAGTGTTCTAGGACCTATACTTTTTCTGATATATATAAATGACCTACCTGATCGATTAACCTGCCACTGCAAAATATTTGCAGATGATACAAAGATGTACGGCAACCCAGCTACCAGTCAGATTCAGGAAAACATAAATAAAGTATGTAAATGGTCGCAGACATGGCAACTATCTTTCAACACAGACAAAACGCATGTCATGCACTTCGGCAGAAATAACCCTCAAACCAAATACTATATGACAGATACACCTGATCCACATCCTGTATCAACATCAGATGTAGAAAAAGATTTGGGGGTTCATGTCGACAGAAACCTCTCTTTTGACATGCATATAGGGAACATTGTATCCAAGGCAAACAGTACAATAGGACTAATCAAGATAACATTTACCAACATTGATCAATCTACTTTCACGCTACTATACAAATCACTTGTGCAACCCATTCTTGAATACTGCAACTCAGCATGGTCTCCAAGACTGAAAAGGCAATCGCAACTATTAGAAAGAGTACAACGCAGAGCAACAAAACTTGTCCCACAAATCAGAGAGTATAGCTACACAGAAAGACTTGAAGCCCTAAATCTAATGTCACTGAAATATAGACGGTTTCGTGGAGATTTGATTGAAACATTCAAACTCATCAAAGATCTATATAATATTGATAAGAACTACTTTTTCGAACTGTCCAATGTTACACGGACCAGAAGTCATAGGCTCAAGCTCAACATAAAACGTAGCAGCAAAGATATTCGGAAGCACTCCTTCGCAAATAGAGTGGCACCACATTGGAATTCACTGCCAACAACAATAGTCGAAGCAACCACAGTCGAAATATTCAAGGGCAAACTAGACATCTTTTTCAAAGAAAGAATATTTGAATTCGACTGAACACAATTAATTGTGGTGTGGCTTTGGACGTTGCTGTTACACATATGCTTATACAACATATGTGAGCCGTCAATTCCCAAAGTCATAATACAATTATTACATCACAGTGGACTAATCTTGAAACAGCCTGTGCATCTACATGAACATGCACACATGAAGATAGCTATACGTGTTGTATCCAGACCAGGGTTGCCTGCCCTACCAGTTTGGCACTGAGGCAATAACAAGCCAATGGCTTATGCCTTGTAAATTGATGTTGATGTTGTTGAGACCGCCACGATCCCGGTTACTAATTTCAACAATAAAAATTATGTCATGAATCAGCCTAGGGGTGGGGGGGGGGGGGGTGGGGGTCTGCTAATACACCGGTAATGAGAAATGTCTCGCGTAAGCTGGTACCCGACTCCTCATATCCTCGCTGACGATTCTCTGGCTCAAGATATGGGTGTGATTATGAGCAATTGGAGTCGGGTACCAGCTTACGTCTCGCGTGACTGCACAGTCGTAGTTAATAACAACAATCGATAATGCGCTCTCGTAGTTTCTGATTGGCTCGCGGGATATCCGATTTCAATAGGCATGAATGAAAATTACTATCGTGGTAATGTTTTGATCACGTGCCTCGTTGTCATTCATAACGAATTAATCACATGATTTATTTCAACCAATTTTTGTGCGACTCTCGCGATTAATATAGATTTCTAATGGCGAATGAAAAATCTAGTCACTATGCCGCTTTTAAACGCAGTAAAGCAATATGTTAGCGCCCACTTTGCCGGGTTATATGAGAGTTCTGACAGTAATACCACCCGATATTTAAGTGGTTCATTGCTTTGGAGTGACCGAGAAAACAGGACTATATGTCAGGAAAACCGGTGCATAGTAACTCTTATTTTCAAGTAAATCGCATTTGCACTAAATTGTCAGTTCAAAGCGTACAAATTAAGTAGGGTCTGTCTATCTACTAAATGCCTTAGAGCTGGTTACGCTTTTTATTGTGGCGGACTTGCGGGTTATTGTTTTATATTAGAAATGTACGCTGCTTGAACAAATACAAATATTTGGTAACAGTTACAAAAAAATCTACCCGTCACAGGTACAATTTTATAAACAGTTCAACCCCTGGTGTTTTTGGGGCAATTAAGACGGTAGTTCTTTGATACAGGTGGAATTCGTTTACAAATTAAAGCATATTCTTTTAAATATTTTGAAAATAATATGACTGGAAGCCATTGCTTTCAAGGTGGTGGTGGGTGGGCTGGAGAGGGTTGCTCAACTAGGTAAGTCACAACAATGTAAGATATTCAATTCTTTGTTTTTGTAGTGGGGTTTGTGGGTGGGGTGGGAGGAGGGTATTAAGATATTTATAAATATTGAGTTATTAGTCACTAATTCGGAATGACCGGGCGGGTACTGGCTGTACCAGCCAAGCTGGGTATGCGCCGCCCGTCTTGGATTCGTTCCCTGAACACGCCCCCCCCCCCCCCCTGGATAGAGCCATAAGCGTATATTGGCCTATGAGAGAGATCGTGTTGTTCAAATGACTAAGTTCGTTAAAGTGCATAGTGCGCATGCGCATGCTTAGATACTATTTTTAATCGAGCACATAATTTACGACCAAGATGGGATGACGCTTTTAGTGTACCGAGATGGTACCACGTAATCTTTCTTAATTACTTGTTCCCGCAGAATCTGGCATTAATCAAGACGGGCTTTTTAAATCTGTAAACCATTTCAAAATCGGTTAAGAGATGGCTTAGTTATCCACAGAAAACCCTTCTTGATTATCTTCAAAATATTGCCCTGACGTCATAACCATGTGGACGCAGAACTTCTAGAATGTTCTAGAACATTCGACTGCGCTATTATTAGCTATGCGCTGATTGGCTGTTGCTCGGCCGATGACTGGTTGAAGCTTGCGCCTGTGACGTCACGCGTATTATAAAAGTAGACGCGATCCAGAAATTGAGAGCATCCTCGGCCAGGGGCCGAATAGGTTGGTCCTGTACCAGCTACGATCAGCGCGACATTACACAGATTACTTCGCCTTCTGTCGGTTTCTCTCCCGTAGCTAGCAGTGTCCAACCCACGGCACTAAAGCAATTTTGTAACTCGCCTTACTTGTGGGAGCAATTTGGAACTTTCTAATTATTGTTCACGAATATCAAGATCTACTTCGGAACACAAACTTCGGTGAGGCCTTTACGGCCTGAATATGTGATTCTACAGATGTAGAGACAGCAATGTTCTTTGGTGGATGACTCGCCGGATCTGCCTGCCATGCCAAAAAGTGGTATTTCAACCGTCCCGCACTGATGTCGTGCAGGTTCTTCTGACTTTCGACCGCAGCAAGTAAACTTTGCCCGGTGCGTCTTCTTCTTTTCGATCGCTGGTATCATACTTGGAGAGCCGTTCTCAAGATGAAATCTGTGGTTTTCTGCAGTTCTTCCACAAGCCCATACAGCTTTTCAAGAAAAGAGGTTGACAAAGGCCAGATCTCTTCTCTCAGCAGCTGATACATACTGCAACATTGAAGTATGTGCTCTGTGGTCTGTTCTGCTTCTCCACAAGGACAAGCGGGCGATGTCGTATGGTGGAACCGCCTGTACATGTGTTGGTTTAGTCTGCTGTGTCCAGTTCTGAGACGAAAAAGGTCATTTGCTCTGGCCTCGAGAGCTGATGGTAGGCATCTTCTGATTGAGATGTTCTATAGAGTGACTTGATGATAGTCTTCATCTCTATATGGGTAACGATGTGCGTCTTCAGAGCTGGGTGACGTACCCAGCACCGTTAAACTTTGTTTTGTATCTTCATCTGCATCTAACAACCCCCGCTTGTGATCGGGTTGTTGTCAACTTCCATCCGTATCATCGGTGTACAGGAACATTCTTCCCAGCAGTAATGGTATTGTATCTCTTACTGACTACTCGTTAGACATTCTATATTGTGCTTACAGTCCTGAGTTCGATCCGCTCCCGTCATGAGCAGCTTGCGGGAATCCTGTTTGCGGGAACCAACCTGTGGGAACTTTCCAGCTTCCTGAGAATGCATCAACTCACGTCAAACTAAGAATGACGTATCAATTTCAGTAACATGATAGCCAAAGTTGAGATGGCTACCGAGCATTCAAGTAACTATTCTTAACATTTTAATTATTCCGTTAAATGTATTCTTCTAATTATATCGTATCCGTGTAAACGGTCCCGATGAGTAAAAGGTACCGTAACGGTCTTAGGACCGCTGGTTATAATTTCTGTTTATGTTTATAGTTATTCTCATTTTCTGTAAGGTGTTTTCACTAACCGCACTGTAGTAGGTTCGTTAACCTGTACTAAAATTTATAATTCTGATCATTTGATACTGTATTGATTGTTCTGGTTAGTTTATATATATATATATATATATATATATATATATATATATATATATATATATATATATATATATATATATATATATATATATATATATATATATATATATGGCCAGTGGCTATCAGTTCATATGTTTTGTTTATTTGTAGAAAATATAGGACTGCAGTGCACGTTGGAAACACTATACAGCAACATTTATATATGCAACACCTTCTCCCGCCACCAACAATTTTTCACTGAGGTCACTGTCCGTGCTATAACTCTGTTTAGCCCGGCATGCTACCGACTAAAACCATTTCTATTCAGCTCGATAGGATAGGTTTAATATGACTAGAGACAATTTCTTCGTTAGGAAATCTATAGTATACTCCTCTCTTCCGGTAGTTGCGATAATTTAGCCCCGCACTCCAGCAAGATTCATAACTCTATGATTTTGTCTCTCTTCATGTTCCACTCAGCCTTGTGGCTTCTTAATTGTTTGGATGTCCCTAGCCACACCATGGGCTGATCCGACCCTGGGAAACTGTTGGGGTTTCCGAGCGGTGATGGCTAGGGTGTGGTATCACATACATTCCCTCCATATCGTTGGATACTTAGTAGTTAGCACTTCTGCCAATGTAGGAAAGCACTGCCAAAACATATCTTAATTATTATTTAATTTGCTGAACAATCTGGGCAACTTGTATTTAAACCTAACGACAGGTAAAACGGTTAGTTCCATAGGACCAGGCGACGGACGAGATGCGTATCCCCCACCGAATTCCATAAAAAATGTCTGGGCATGATATTTAGATCTGTCACACCCTCACGGGAAGGACATTTACGGTGGGTATTCATCTCTCTTACCCCCACCATAACGATAGATCAGTTGCCTAACATGCTTTTGTGAAAAGTAACCAGTTCCTTGTAATTTTTTTATGTGGTTACGGAGCGAGATGTCCGGATTCTTATCCAGTTCAGAGATCTTACTAAGTAACATGTATGAGCGCTGCCTTCAGTATTGATGTCTTAGGGCATCCGTTCTCAATGGCAGCTGTGTCTAACAGCTAGGTAGACATCCGCCATTTGCGGCCTAAAAATAGTACTTGTTTCTAAAAACTAAAAGCTAGTTAAGCAGAGCAGAAGGCCCACATAAATAAAGCGGCAAATACTAATTCAGCATCCTAGGAATCACATAAGATGGCGACGTGGGAATCCTTCTGGAATCGTTCGTCCTGTCTTCACATAAAACAGCACACAACCATATAGTCATAATCTTACTAGGCATGGTCTTTTCTTTTCAAACAGTTTGGTTAAATATTAGACATTTTTGTCTACTACGCTTCTCCCGCTTTAAGCAGTGGTGACATTTTCCCATGACGGAGGCCCACACGAGGCACTTGCCTCTTGCAAGGATTCAGCGATGACGGTTCATGTGAGGATAATACTCCTCACCCAAACTAGCACTAGGAGTAGTGCCCGCGTGAGACACATGATTTTTCGTCACTACAGAGATAATCTTCTTTCCTTTCAGCTTAGAGGTATAATAACTTATATTAAGTTAATCTGTTAATTCTCGTGTACGGGAGCCTCCCTTGCGGGGATACCTCTGCAGACCTACAAGCCTGTGCGGTACCTCCGGGAGCCCCATGTTTAAAAGTTCATCCGGCTGTCTCTATGTCTTGTATTTTCGTATGCTCATTAGTTTTATCTAGCATACTCGACAGTCTGTTTAGGTGAAATCATTGCATAGACTTATTTTAATTAGGTCACCAAAAATCAAATCTTGTAAGTCCATAGATCACGAAATTGCTATGGACAGGCATACTGGTGACACAAACTCTTGAGATGAGACCGTTGTATTTAATGTTCGCGACGACGGTCGCATGGCCCCACCGGAACGATTGAGTTCCACCGGCCTTAGGAGCCGGTTTTTGTTACCCGTAGGGCAGTCTCGTACAGGATCCTTTACCCTGAGACCGGAAGCTAACCAGCGTCATCATTCATCATGCACTTGTGGCGCGGCAAGTCAACTTCAGACACCGGAACGGCCTGACACTACCCCGTGAGCTACATTATTATAGTGGGTCTGGAATTTTGAAATATATGTTTGGAAAAAGTATGGAATCTTATTGTGCCCAAGGTGTATGAACCTTGAAATTATTGCAAGCTGGAAAGATGTTACCAATGAGTGTTGTCATACAAATACTGATATTTTGGCAGAGAAAATGTACATTTGCAGACCAAAGGAGTATTGTTTTTGGAGACTTAACACTGAATGACTGGCTCGGTTATCGAGCTTGTAATTTCAGGGGTAAATTTTCCAAAATATTCTTCTTGGTCTGGAACTAGAACGAATGAATGGACATAAAACAAAAACTCAATCTGCTTTTTGACAAATTTACTTGAGAAATATTACAGTACTTATATCACAATGGATGAATCCACTTTTAGTTATTCCCCACCCATCTCTAGTTAAGCTATGCTCCAAGCTTTGTCCCAGAATATCAATTTCATGGTAACTATACAGCTAACTTGGTGAATACTACTTACTGACAGACTACTATGAGAGTTAGTATTGTCTGTCAATTATAATAGTGACTGGTGACATCAACCTATATGTGATGTAATTGATTATGAGGTCAATAGTTGAGTAACTAATCATATTTTATCTGTAAATTAGGTCATTGGTGGATAAGTCCATACTGTAATCAATAGGCTAATGATAATTCAGCAACATGCACTTTAAATTCATTATTAACTTAATATACAGATGAAATATGTTCAGATAAAGCAGGTTTGGATAAAAAAATGGCGTAACCAATTTGCGCAACCAAGTGGTTGCGCAAACTGATTTTGCGCAACCGAACAATTGGTTACGCAGACCTGAAAACACGAGACCAAAAAATGGGTCTCGTAAATATTTGAAACTTTGAGGGCTGTGGTGCCTCCGTCACAGGAAAATGCCTTCAACGCTGAAGCGGAGGAAAAGAGTTGGCAAAAAGGGCCACTCTTTTGTTCATCAGAAAATGCTAAGTGCGGAAAAAATCCTAGTGAAGCCACAATTAACGTGATGCGTACTGGTTTACGTGAAGACGGAATGAGCGATTTCTGAAGAATTCCCACGTCACCGTCTTATGTAGTTCCAAGATGCTGTATTGGTTGATGCCGCTTTATTTATGCGGGCCTTCTGCGACAGTCTAACCTACCATTTAAGTGTTAGAAACGAAAACTAGCTTTGGCGCAAGTGGCAGGGATTCCTACCTATCGTTGGATACAGCTGTCCAATGGGTGCAGATGCCTAGCTTCCCGTAGGTCGCCTGAAAGAGCATCTACCTCCATGGACGGTAAGCGTACATGTTACATGGCAACGCATCCGAATTTGATGAGAATCCGGGTACCTTACTCCGCAACCACATAAAACATCACCTGGACAATGGCTACATTTCACATAAGTGAGTTTGATCACTGACATCTCATTGAGGTGGGGTTAGAGAGGCGAATATCCACCGTGAGCATCCTTCCTGTGAGGGCGTGGCAGATTCCAAGATCCTTCCCAGACACTCCGATGAGTTGGATGGAGATGCGCGTCTCATCCGTCACCATTTCCTATGGATCTAACTTTTGACCTGTCACTAGGATTGTGTTCCAATATGCCCAGATATGCACGGAAGGTAGGTAAAATAAACCTATCGAACTCACATTTATAACTATTTAATAGTTAATTATAACTCAAGTCGATGCAAAACTGACACGAAAATGTAGCTGAAACAATAAGTGAAATTGGAATAGAACAGACTAAGACTTAGGGCAGTGAGCTGATGGAGTCCGTCGGTGGTTGAAAGATGAAAGTCAT
Organism: Chaetoderma sp. LZ-2023a; assembly: GCA_034401795.1. NCBI lineage: Eukaryota > Metazoa > Mollusca > Caudofoveata > Chaetodermatida > Chaetodermatidae > Chaetoderma > Chaetoderma sp. LZ-2023a. The sequence continues at coordinate 140,993,646 of CM067373.1, forward strand.
TGCTGCAGCAGCGGCATAACCTTTTATAGTATTCAGCAGAAGTTACGACCAATAGTTTTCTAAATATTCAAGCAATAGCGTCGGTAGGGTGCTACGGACAGAGTGTACGTAGCACAGACTGAATGACTCATAGAATGACATAGTAACGTGGCGACGACCGACTTACCATAGGACCGTGATAATGTGACCGAGTTTCTATATTTCTATAGAGTCAAGTTTGTGGGTGGTAATTTTGTCGAAACTGAAATCGAAACTGAATCTAAACCGAGCGCAAAAGGGATACTTTGCCGGATAATGGCTGGCGCCAGGCTGGGGCGCCAGGCGGGAGTCAACCAAGGGGTTAGATATGACAAACGGACGTAGTTAGTTACATGGTGTCCTGTAGGCTAAGAGAAATGGTAACTTGAGTGCCGATAACTCTAGCATTCTACAAGTGGTCGATTGTATAGCATTCTACAAGGGCCGACTGTCGCCTACACAAATCGGAAATTACTATCAAAAAGATATGAGTCAAGAGGCGTGCCGGTCCACCAGCAAGCCTTGGTATGAACAAGCATCCGTCATTCTAGACAGGTCATCGTCCGGATGAAGAAGCCATCTGGAATTCTAAAATTGGAGAATGAAAACTAAGATAGTATATAAAGGGGACTTTAACTTTAATCGGGATTCCGAGTCCAAACAACAGTGCGTTGAAGTAAACCTAGCCTCGAATCCATATAGTTCTGTGGAACTGATTTTGTCGAAATTCAAATAAGTTCTTGATGAATGGTTTTAAGTAGCCAAGAACAGTATTCGGAAAAATTGTTTAGCTAGTCGCGAAACGTAACATTATTTAAGTAAAGAACCAGTAATCGTATTTCTAATTAACTACATAGAATACTGAATCAAATAAATAAGTTTGTTTTTATAAATTCTGTTGTGACAGTATAAGTCACTTTCACGTAAAAGTACATAGTTAGAATTAGGAGAATAAAGCTATCACCTTGATACTTTACCTCAAGGCACGAGTTCGTGTTTTAAATAGTGTTTACTCTGGCACCTACGGGAAACCACCGTAGCTTACCGACATCTTCTGTAATCAGATCAGGCCCAGATTACCAAGTACAAATATCGTCATAATCATCTTCTGACGAGGCGAGCTGGTAATCATGCTACTTCCTCTTTGGAAAGATCGGTTGTCGCAGCAACCGCAACATCATAGTCTTGCCGGAGATAGTAGCGAAAAACAGAATCGAAAGATATAGAATCCGAAATCTTCATTGACGAGCGCCTGCCAGGATCCGGAGCAAAACCAAAACGCAGTGAGTACATAGCGTATGGCCCAAGCGAACGAGGGGAGACCAGCTACGCTATTACTGAACGATTTAGCCGACAGAATAAAAGTTTTTCTGGAGGCAGCCCAGAACGGCCAAGGCTAGCTAGGATCAGCATAAGATTAGAATACCAATAGGAGCAATGGCGACGCCAAGAGGCCCACCGACCGACCCACAACTACCCACCGGGGAATGACAACTACGCCCTGAGACAGTGGCGGCCATGCAAACGATGGGTGCGGCTATGGCGGGGCCATTGTTGAAAGCAGCAATCGTCGGGAGACCGACCGTGTGTACCGCGAAGAAGTCAGGGACACGGTATCCCGCATCCAACCCTGTGATGGGGTAGTACCGGAGGAGGTAAGGACGTTCTTGGACGAGACGAAACGTGCCTGTGTCGCCAACGAGGGGCGACTGGCCGGGATACCTGCCTATGTGATAGTCAGGGTGGCACGGGGACCGTTAGCCCGAGCCCTGGACGGTTTCTTGGTAGGGAAGATCACGGAGGACGTTACGTTTGAGGAGTTTAGGGAGTACGTGACCTTGAACTTCGTGTCAGCCAATGAGGGAGAGCGCATTAAATATGACCTTGAGGGGGTTCGGCAGAGGTGCAATGAAACCATTATCACCTTCAACGGAAGGTACAAAGAACTGAGCAGCCTGGCCTACCCACAGGAGAACGACGACAATCGACGTACCGTACTGGGAATCTACCTGAGGGCGTTGGCTGATCATAGCCTAAGCAAACGAATCATCCGGAAGCGTACGACCACCTTGAACCAAGCTATTGAAATAGCTGAAGAAGAGGCAGTGAGTGATGACTTACTGCAAGCGATGAAGATCGATAGTGATCATAATCGAGAGGAAAGAATGGAGGTAGGGAAATATGGATGGTCGTCAAGACGTTGGAAAGACAGACTGCTCGACAGAGCAAAATGATCAAGCAACTCTGTGGCTTGGTTAGGGACATGCAGCTACAGCGACGGAAGCCGGTGACCGGGGCCGCCCAGCCCACGAAGAAGACAGACCCGCAGGCAAAGCAACACGCCCCACCCTTGCCCCGACCAGTCAGGACGGGGGGACGAGAGCAGTACATTACCTGCTATAATTGTGGCCGGGTCGGTCATTACAAGAGTGACTGCCGTCAAGCGGTACAGCCACGGGAAGATGTCAGCAGACAGCCTGCCCAGCGACCCCGACAACCGTGACGGGCGCCGCCCATAACCTGTTCCCAGTGAGGGAGAGAAGGGCACATGGCCCAGAATTGTTTTGGGGCGTACAGGAGCCGGCAGATGACTTCTGCCGTAACAGTGAAGTGTTTTGGGTGTGGCAAAGATGGCCACTATGTGAGAGACTGCCCACAGCACGGATATCCGCTGCAGAATGGTCCTGCCGGGACCCAACAAAAGGGTCCGAACGACTGCAGGGCGATCAAACGTCCCCACACCGACGATATGGACATTGACTTAGTCGACCGACGACAGCAGGAAAAGAACATCACGCCGCGCGACTGTTCCAGGAACGTCAGGAAAGACTTGAACAATCGTTTGAAGAAAAATGACGAATATGAAGACAGAGATGGTTTTATCTTGACTGTGGAGGGGACGGATGAAATGGGCCGTTATTCATACGGTGTCGGACACAATTCATCCTCCCGCCGGAACAGCTACGCCGAAGTCGTCAATGGACGAAGGAGCCCGGGAAACGACGACGGAGAGAGCCGTTGGTGAGATCACCGACCGAGCAGTTCTTAATCCGTCTAAAAATGGATAAAGATGATCCATCGGATCAGGGTAAGTACCTGCATGCCTTAGTGGATACTGGTGCTAGCACATCCTTGATTCGTAAGGATATATGGCGTAGCATGTTGAATGCTAGGCCATTGAAAAGAGCAAGAACGCTCTTAGCTGTAAATGGTTCCCCGATAAAGTTGTTGGGGGAAACACAAGTAAGATTCGAGAACACCCGACCCATCCCTAGTACGATTGTGGCCAGAATGAGGCATGAATGTTTACTTGGAGCGGATGCTTTGCACCTGGGAAATGCAAAGATTGACTATCAGGCCAAAATAGTAGTATGGTTTGGCCAGGTATATCCCTTTGAATATCCACATATGGAACAGACGAATTATGTCTATGCTAGTTGTAAAGAAACGACCGGATATAAAGATATCGACCAAGTCATGGTGGACTTTGCCGATATCTTTGATACGGCTCGTCCAAACACGTTAGGATTGGTCCCCAAAGTGAGGTGTACGGTACCAACAGGAGATGCTTATCCTATAAGGCAAAAAGCCTACCGTCTACCGCTGGCCAAGCAGTATATAGTCAAGAATCAAGTGGCTGAAATGCTGGCAGCGGGCGTCATAAGACCATCGTCATCGCCATGGGCGTCGCCCATTACGTTGGTCCCTAAAAAGGACGGGGGACTAGATTTTGTGTCGACTACAGAAAGTTGAATTCTGTGTGCAAGAAGGATAGTTATCCACTGCCAAACATAGCCGATATTTTTGATTCGATGTGCGGCGCAACGATATTTTCGACTATGGACTTGAAGTCTGGCTATTGGCAGATACCAATGGACAGCCAAGACATAGAGAAAACAGCGTTCATTTGCAGTGAAGGTTTGTTCGATTTTGTTCGGATGCCGTTCGGTTTTGCGAACTCAGGTGCAGTATTTCAGAGGGCAATGAACGATATTTTCCGAGAATTCGTGGGAAAATATTTGCATGTGTTCGTCGAAGATATAGTCGTATATTCGAGAAATCCGGCTGAGCATGCACAGCATTTGCGTAAGGTTATGCGTAGGATTCGAGAATACAATTTACAGGTTAAGAAAAAGAAATGCGAATTTGCCCGTAAGTCTGTGGACTTGTTAGGGTATCACATTTCGGCACTAGGAGTGGCTCCTCAGGTTCAGAAGGTCAAGGTCATAAGAGAAATGTCACCGCCACACGATGTGAGTGAGGTGAGAAGTTTCCTTGGAGCTACAGGGTATTACCGCTCTTGTGTGCAAGGCTATGCCGAAATTGCTAAGCCTTTGATAGAATTGACTAAGAAATATAAACGTTTTGAGTGGGGTCAGGAAGAACAGCAAGCGTTTAAGAAATTGCAAAACTTGCTGTGTAGTGAGATGGTTCTCACGTATCCGAATTTGAATACTCCGTATAGATTGTATACTGATGCGTCTAGCTATGCGATAGGCGCGATACTGGTACAGGTAGATGACAAGGGTATTGAGCGGGTGATTCAGTATGTTAGCTCTACTCTTAAAGACAGTCAGTTGAATTGGCCTGTGATAGAAAAGGAAGCTTATGCGGTAATATACGCGCTAAAGAAGCTTAGACCTTATCTATTTGGCGCGCAGTTTATCGTGTATACCGACCACAAACCCCTAAAGAGTTTGTTTGTGGGCGAAGTTAAAAACACGAAGGTGCAGCGCTGGGCGGTACTGATTGCCGAGTACGATGTAAGATTGAATACATCCAAGGCTCGAAGAATATTCGAGCGGACATGTTGTCCAGGTTACGTCATCCGGTTGAAGTCGCGACGCTAGATACGGGCGACTTTGTAATACCAGACGTCGACGAGGGAGTGTTACCTCACGTACCTCTGGAAGCATTCGACATACCATATGACGAATTGTGTGCCGAGCAGACCAAGGAATACCCGGAGTTGTTCAAAAACACCCCGGAGGAGTATATGGTCAAGAATGGCATTTTGTATTCTTTAGTTACGCCTTCAGCATTAGACGCCGAGTACCCCCAGAATAGTCTTACCTACCCTGTTCCGTGAGAAAGTGCTCCGGATGGCTCATGAAAGAGCTGGTCACCAAGGTCTGCAGAAGACCATCGGTATGGTGAGGGATTCTTTTGTATGGACGTCTTTAAGAAAAGACGTAATTCGTATGCTTGAAACATGTACGAAATGCCAGGTCAACCGACCTGTCACTACCCGACCCAGGTATAGTGAAATGCCCATGGCCAATTATCCGAGTCAGATAATTGGAATGGATTTGATCGGTCCACTATTAGAATCGAATACGGGTAACGTGTATATCATGACTGTGATTGATCACTGTTCTGCATGGGCAGAAGCATACCCAATCACGGCGAAGACATCTCAAAATGTGGAAGAAAAGTTCTTCAACGAGTATGTCGCGCGTCATGGCGTCCCTGAAATTGTGATAACCGATCAGGGTAAAGAATTTTGTTCTCATTCTCTGGAGGAGCGGTTCAAAGAACACGGTATCGACCACAGGTGGTCTAGCCCGTACCATCCGCAGACCAATGGACGTACTGAAAGATTCAACCGCACTCTTAAAGAGTTGATCCAGAAAGGGGTGAACAATGCCTCGAGGGTGTGGGAGGACGAGTTGGGTGCGGCTTTGACAGCGTACCGCAGTACTCGTCATTCGACGACCGGGTATACGCCATTTTATTTGACATACGGGCGACGGGCGAGATTGCCGAAAGCCATTTCCATCGATGCATCGCAGGACCTTGGTGAGAGACTGACGTATCTCAACAACGCCTTGCTGCGTGCTCGTGAGGGGACAGCTAGATCTCGGGAGGTTCACAGGGAACAAATTAATAAGCGTGCGAATGCTGGTGAATTTAAAGTGGGGGACTCAGTGGTCATAAAAGCTGAGGAGAGGATGAAGTTGACCTCTCGCAGTGACACCGAGTATGAGATCTTTAAGATCAACGGACCTGTGGCGCACGTCCGCCATCAGAGGTCTGGTAAGGTGCATGTAATTAATATATATAAGTTGCGCGTAGTCGACTCAGAAATGTGCTGGGACGTGGTACGACCACGCCCCATTCGTAACCCTACCAGGGGGATGAAGGCTAGCCATCACCCCAGGGCGATGTTGCCCGAGCCAGAACCTATGGTCACTGACGCTGATACGACACCCCAGGCTCGTAAGAAGCGGCCAGCTTCGGATATGGAGCCAGAGGTGCGTACAGGGGGTAAGAGGGTTGACCGGAAAAAGGTTCAACCCAGTACGAGTCGCAATCAAAACCATGAGTCACTGAGTGATATCATCGAAACTCCTAGGCCCATGGTGATTGACGCTCCAGAGGCGGCACCAGGGCTGCCCTCTGAGCCAATGGAGACGCTTCCATCACATCCTTATATGCTGTGCAAGCGTGGGCGTATGCCGGATGACGATTTTGACAGCAAGCAACCCCGGCTGGATATGAAGCACGGGTATAGGCGGGAGAACGAATCCGGTAACAAGCGACTCCGGATTGGCGTAGTAGACTCCACCCTTTACGATGACGCGCTATATGCTGATTTCATCAGTCGTATAAATGCCGTTATTCGGCGGCACGACCATCAGTAGCGTGTATTGTATCGCTATACTTAACATCGCAAATAGCCAGTACGTAAAGTATCATAACAATTAAGACTAAATTCGTTCGCAAGATACTAAAATGTATTCGTTTGAATTGTGTATAATGGCGTTGTGGTTTAGCAGGATATCGGGTATATGTAAGGACTCGAGTATACACCGCCTACCGAACGGCGTCATGATAACTAAGCCGGAGACTGTGTCGGTGATATGGGCCGAATGGACCGTGATAGTATCCATCGACCACCCTTACCTACCCGCGGAGTTCCTGGGACGGTTGGCCGAAATGGCCAGTCTCGCTGCTAGCATCGGTACCAAAACATCGTTTTTAAGCGGGAACGATATATACGGATTACAGCATCGAATACGGGGGGGGGGGGGGGAGGGGGTAAGGAAGATGGCAAGCCAAACACAGCAAACCATGAGTAGTCGAAGTGGCACTAGGCAGAAGCGAGGGTTATTTAACTTTGTGGGCGACATCGCATCATCGCTGTTCGGTACCGCTACATCTGGGGATATAAACGCCATACGAGATGTGGTAAAGAGAGCAATGACAAAGGTGAACAAAGTGGTGCATTTTACCAACCAGTTGACGTCGCATGTCAAATTAGCTTTCCGAGATATTGGTATGAACACGGACTGTATTAACGAGTTAGGCGACAACTTGGCCACTGCAACGGGCAACATGAGCCGAGCGCTCAGGCAGCAGGGGATTCGATTGTTGGAACTCTATGCGTTGGTACGGTTAGGACATGTTATAGACTCGGCTGAACATGTGGTCTATGACTACCAAAAAGCAGCCGAACGATTCCATAGGCAACCGGCATCCTTGGAGTTGGGTCGTCTAATGGAGGAACTTTTTAGTCCCGACGATCTGACGTCCGTATCGAAACAGGTTAGTGCGGAATATAGGCTGATAAGACCGTATCAGTGGTATTACAGAAATGTAGTGGTATATCCGTTGTGGCAGGACGAATTGAAGCTCCATTATGTGGCGACGCTACCGTTAATTGACGGAGGACAATATATCGAATATGGACTACACTCATGGCCTGAACCATTGGCCAAGACAGTGTATTACATGCAAGTGATGCTGGCCCGTACCAGCATTGGTCTAGATACCAAGACTGGGTGGTACTTTACCACGTCGGGGTGTCATGGTGCCAACCCTAGGGTGTGCCAGGGACAACTACGGGTCGACAAGACCCACGTGCCCTGTATTGTGAGTGTATTGACAAATGCGACTGATAGCAACTGTAATATTCAACTAACGAAGTCAAACGTAACCACTAGTAAATTATTTACCAATAAAAAAATCGGCGTAGTGTTGCAAACGTTCGGCGAGACGGTGGAAATTCATTGCGACGGACGACTGATGGACCGATGTATGGTGAGTAATGGCGTGTATGCATTGATGTCTGGGGAATGCGGGTATAGTGGGAGGGGCTGGCGATTCGAGCATGTAGCGTCTTATAGTCGGACGTACACTCGAATAGGCCTAGCCATTGAAATGTCCCACTTGGATGTGTCCGGCGTTCTAAATCAATCCATGATAGTTGACCATTTAAAACTACAACCGTGGAACCATTAACAAAAGTCTAAGTACGTGCCGCTAGCACCGTTATCCATGATCGACCCAGTAAAGGTCGATGGCATTGGGGTACATTCTTTCGTATCATATTCAACGGGTTCCTTCGTAGTTGTGTTAGTGGTTGTGCTTATATTATACAAATGTGGCGTGTTATCACGCATGTGGAATGCGCTTAAATGCAAGCCACGTGCGGCCCATAAACGCAGGCCACATGCGGCCCATAGTAGTGAACCACATATCATCACACCAACTATTCAGACCCAGCAGCCCCGGAGAACTCAGCTCTACCGGAGCCGCTGCGGATGGCAACCGGGTCGTCGCCTAATGCTAACGCCAGGACTGAGATCGACCCGATGGCTTCCGAATGGATAGAGATGGAGACGTACGTTGATGTGGTGGATCCTAACGTGAGCATAAACCGCTTGGAGGTATCACCATGACATTTTGGCACTAACTTTATATGTTTCTACTGGAACATTAATTGGTGAATAGTAAATGTTGTAGCACGAACATTAGTATGGCGCCATGTTGGTACTGTATTATTTAATAGGAAAAATTCACATGATCTGTAATGATATTTGCACTGTAGGATTAAGGACTGACATTTATGGTGACGTCGTCACGATTAGATGACGTCATTAGAGTAATTGATTGTGGTATATTATACTATTGTATTGCTTGATTGATCGTATTGTTCTCTATGTTAAGTTACGCGTGGATCGAGGTTATCGACCACGGTTTAATGATGCTATTAATGTGTTTCCGGGGGCGGTCTTTTGCGCTCGATATTCTGCTACCCGGACATGTATGTTTGTATAGTTATCACCCATACACTAACGTATGCTACTAACGTATTTCCGAGCATTCCGCTACTCGGACAAGTATTGGTGTATAATATATTGACCTGTATTATTGATTTCTTGACAATTGGATAAATATCAGGTGGTATCCGTTCAGGCTGCTGGTATAGGTTTAGGTTGTTGATAGTCCACAACGAGTTAGTTGACACTCTCTTAAGGCCTTAAGAGAGATGGTCAATTAACTTTGGTTGTGGGGCGTATGTAGATATGGGATTGTCTTCTGGGGGGTCATGACCCCGGGGACATCTTATATTTGCAGTCTAAGACCCCAGTGAATTACTATATTTGAATACCAGGTGAGCTAAGGAGCAGATAACACTATGAGCAGGAAAATAATAGCGCGATCTAGTGTGTGCATCAAGTCGATGCAAAACTGACACGAAAATGTAGCTGAAACAATAAGTGAAATTGGAATAGAATAGACTAAGACTTAGGGCAGTGAGCTGATGGAGTCCGTCGGTGGTTGAAAGATGAAAGTCATTGCTGCAGCGGCGGCATAACCTTTTATAGTATTCAGCAGAAGTTACGACCAATAGTTTTCTAAATATTCAAGCAAGAGCGTCGGTAGGGTGCTACGGACAGAGTGTACGTAGCACAGACTGAATGACTCATAGCATGACGTAGTAACGTGGCGACGACCGACTTACCATAGGACCGTGATAATGTGACCGAGTTTCTATATTTCTATAGAGTCAAGTTTGTGGGTGGTAATTTTGTCGAAACTGAAATCGAAACTGAATCTAAACCGAGCGCAAAAGGGATACTTGTGCCGGATAATGGCTGGCACCAGGCTGGGGCGCCAGGCGGGAGTCAACCAAGGGGTTAGATATGACAAACGGACGTAGTTAGTTACATGGTGTCCTGTAGGCTAAGAGAAATGGTAACTTGAGTGCCGATAACTCTAGCATTCTACAAGTGGTCGATTGTATAGCATTCTACAAGGGCCGACTGTCGCCTACACAAATCGGAAATTACTATCAAAAAGATATGAGTCAAGAGGCGTGACGGTCCACCAGCAAGCCTTGGTATGAACAAGCATCCATCATTCTAGACAGGTCGTCGTCCGGATGAAGAAGCCATCCGGAATTCTAAAATGGGAGAACGAAAACTAAGATAATATATAAAGGGGACTTTAACTTTAATCGGGATTCCGAGTCCAAACAACAGTGCGTTGAAGTAAACCTAGCCTCGAATCCATATAGTTCTGTGGAACTGATTTTTGTCGAAATTCAAATAAGTTCTTGATGAATGGTTTTAAGTAGCCAAGAACAGTATTCGGAGAAATTGTTTAGCTAGTCGCGAAACGTAACATTATTTAAGTAAAGAACCAGTAATCGTATTTCTAATTAACTACATAGAATACTGAATCAAATAAATAAGTTTGTTTTTATAAATTCTGTTGTGACAGTATAAGTCACTTTCACGTAAAAGTACATAGTTAGAATTAGGAGAATAAAGCTATCACCTTGATACTTTACCTCAAGGCACGAGTTCGTGTTTTAAATAGTGTTTACTCTGGCACCTACGGGAAACCACCGTAGCTTACCGACATCTTCTGTAATCAGATCAGGCCCAGATTACCAAGTACAAATATCGTCATAATCATCTTCTGACGAGGCGAGCTGGTAATCACGCTACTTCCTCTTTGGAAAGATCGGTTGTCGCAGCAACCGCAACATCATAGTCTTGCCGGAGATAGTAGCGAAAAACAGAATCGAAAGATATAGAATCCGAAATCTTCAATGTGTCTGTGTCTTGTCTGTAAGAATGTATTCCAGCCCGTGTCGATCTCGTGTGGGAATATGTAGGTAAAAGAATATTTGAAATTCTCCTTGATATTGTACTGTCAAAGTTTTGATGCCGGTTCATCGGCCCATGCGCTAATGATCTGTATACACGGTAGAAGGATGGTGTTCTTAATCAAAATTACGACAGTATAGCTGTCTATAATTATTGTCTGGTATAGACAGATCCATTACTTGCGGAAATTAAGTATACTAACACCGCCGAGCTGGACTGTGTTTTCCGCGTGGGTGGACTGCCAAGCATCCTCTGTGGGTAGGACAAGTCCCATCCCTACATAGACCAAACTTAATTTATTATAATACAGCTCAGAAAATGTGTGTCACAGTTTACAATAACAATGCCGTCATATGGAGATTGTGAATGCAGTCATCCTGAGTTTCTATGTTTCTGTGGTGTTAGTGATTTTCATTGATATGCGTGGCTGGTTATCTGCGGATGAATCTTGCACTGTTGTGAAGAGTGACGTTTTTATTACTCCTGGGCTGGGGGAAGGAAGTAAGTGAAGTGCGGTGTCAACTTTATCGGACATGGTTCCCCCGTAGCGCGTACTGTAGATGGCTGTGGCGTGCTTCTTTCCATATGATCAGTTTTCCATAAAACGGATAAGAAGGTGATTGCGGAAAATGTTGATTGGTGTAGATGGCGGTAGTATAGGGAAGCCCGGGCTGCTGTGTGATGCTGATGTATTGCAGATTGCGAATATCCAGGTTTCCACACTGGTGAATGCCAAATCTGTTGCGGTTGCAGAAAAGTCGGGATTGTGGGAAGTGATATACTTCCCGCATCTGTGCGGGAGGGAGTGTTGCATAAATTCGTGTCTCTAACTTTTTCGATTTAAAACATTAGGTGCTTGCTATATCTTGTTGTTGCTGGTGTTGATTGTCTCCATTATATCCTCTCTATAACCGGATATGTATGTAGTATTCGCGCAATGGTGAATTGATTTATCCAGTCTTGCGGGCAAGTGTGTTCTGTGTGCTCTTGGATTTCTGTGTCCGGCGTGATGCTCTGACTGCTCACGGTGGGGATTGGTCGAGGAAATGTGGACAGGGTTCCTCATTGGAATGGGGGAGTTGGTCATCTCCCATTACACGATGGTTGGTACTTTGTCGTAGTTTTTAAGTACCGGGAAAATTTGAGCCGAGAGTCTGCTGAACAGGCTGCTTCCGTGTCCACCGCCTGTGGGGTGGGGTGGTGAGTGTGTGTGGGGTGTTGGTTGCTGTGGTGTGAGATGCCATCTCCTCTGTAACAGCTGACTCTCTCATATCTGAAGAGTGATGGTCTACAGACGATAAGTGGAGTGTGAAGTGGACAGGACGTATGATGTCCGAAATTGGTGCATAGAGAAGAGACGCGCATTGGAGATGGGGTGGTGGTTGTGCATATGGAGAGGGAGCATGTTGGTTGGGGCATGTTTGCGCAGTTTTGGGGCATGGTCGGGTACACCGAGTTGTGCGGTTTTGCTGCTCTTCAAAATGAGGAAAGGCCTCATCCGGCCTCTGCACTTCCATGCTATTCACTACATGTTCCACCCCAAAAGAAGCATGGCATGGGGCGGCCTCAGCTTCTGCTCGTGGTACTTCTATAATGGGGGGTATAGCATGAAGTGGGTGGGAATGGTAAGAAGTCGGCAGAACAACTTTTCCATCATTCCCCTTGGACACCACAAAAGAGAAAGTCTTCGGATACGACTTCCCAGATCAAGTAGACCCGCACTGAGGAGGGAGAGGGCGAGTACATATCTCGTCATCGCCCTCAGCATTAGTTGCTTGTTCATCGGATGCCTTGTTTGAATGGGGAAGGGTCAAACTGGCACTGCGGTGCTCTAGACTAATGTTGGGAATACTCGTCTCCAGAGAGACATCTGTCTGGGTACCGGTGCCATGTGGAACACCCAGTCCGAGCTCTGATACAGGGTCATCACTGACACAAGGTTTAAGCCGATCGAAGTGGATGACTGAGGTCAGCCATCCAAAGTGCGGATATGGTAGGTCATGTCTGACGTCTTACCTACTACCACATAGGGGCCTTTCCACTGGTAACTCAGTTTATTCAGTTTATCGTGTACCCAAACCATTCTTCCTGCTTTATATGGATCTCCATGCACCCTCCGGTCATGCCATGTTTTCTGATGCTGGTGTGCAGTGGATAAAGTTGCTCTCACTAGCTCATGGGTCTGTTCTATCCACTGCCGTATGAGCTCTACGTAGAGAAATGGTGAATTTTTCTCCCACGGAATCCTGGGCATGGCCAGATCCATGGGTAAGGCTAATTCACGCCCTAACATTAACTGCGCAGGGGTATAACCCGTGCTGGAATGTACTGAAGTGTGGTATGCCATGATCACATATGGGAGTCATAGATCCCAATCTCGACAATCAAGGCGTGTTTCTTTAGTAAGCATCTCCGTAAGAGTTCTATTGAATCCCTCCATGCCATCACTGCGGGGGTGATATGGAGTCGTCCTTGTTTTGATGATGTGAAACAATTTGCAGAGCTTGGAGATCAGCCGGCTCTCAAAATTACTTCCTTGATTGGAGTGCAGCTCATAGGGTATTCCAAACTGGCAGAACACATTGCTTGGCAAGACTTCCACTATTGTAGATGCCTCTTGGTACGGCAAAGCAAATGCGTACACCCACTTCATAAAATAATCTTGTAATCCGAGGATGTATTTGTTTCCATTACCCGTCGTATTCAAGGGTCTGAGCACATCAATAGCCACTCGCTCCCACGGTGCACAAACAATTTTTACTTGTAAGGGTGCAGAATGGTGCTGGCCAACTATGTCTTTGACATGGGGCACATTTGGTGACCCATGCCGTTACACTATCATGAATCCAGATCCAGTGGAATCTCTTTTTTATTCTAGTTAATGTCCGCTCGACAGCTAGATGACCGGTGTTATCGTGCAACTGCTGTAATATTGCTTCATGATAACATTCCGGAATTACTAGGCTGTTATTAATGTAGAGAACGCCATCATGAATATCACATTCTTCGAACCGCAGTAGTACTTGGCTGTGGTGGATAACAGTGTAACAGATTCCCGGGGAGGGCATACCCGCTCTTGGATCCATGCGCATATATTTCATGTCTGTGCATCTGTTGCATGTTCGTGAGCGATTTTTTCCATGTTCAACTCTGCACACCGCAATTCGGGGAACACCGGAGATGGCTGTGTTGTATGTGTCATGGTGGTGGCTACTTCAGGTTCATTCTCAAGCCTGATTCTGCTCAAGGCATCGGCATTTCCATGCAGTTTGCCGGGTCTGTGAACCACATTGAAGTTAAAAGCCTGCAGGGATTCCTGCCACCTCGCTACCTGACCCTTCAGATTTTTAAGTTTGTGGAGCCAGCATAGAGAAGCATGATCCATACGGAGAGTAAATGGTGGCCATACAGAAAGTGTTTATAATAGTTGACAAAGTAGACTGCAGCGAAAATTCCTGCTTAGTGGTCGTGTAACGTTTCTCTGTTTTATTTAGAGTACGTGAACCATAACCCAGTACCTGCTCTGTTCCGTCCTCTGTAACCTGAGATAGAACTGCACCAATAGCGTACGCGGACGCATCAGTGTCCAGGATGAAATCGAGGTTGGGGTTAGGATGAGCGAGAATAGGGGTGGTCGTCAAGAGTTCCTTCAACACCCTGAAGGAACCTTCACACTCACTCGTCCACTCGAAGGGTCGATCCTTTTCAGTGATCTTGAAGAGAGGTGATGCAATCTCACTGAAATGACGGATGCATCAATGATAGTATTGACAGAGACCAAGGAAGCTCCTAGTTTCCGTGACAGACTCAGCGGTCTGCCATTCCACCATGGCTTTCGTTTTTGATGGTTGGGTGGCCACTCCATCACCGGATATGATGTGTCCCACGAACTCGATGCTCTGTCCGAAGAGATGACATTTCTTGGAATTGAGCTTCAAGTTAGTTGTGCGGAATCTTGAAAGCACGGTGTCTAAATTGGAAATAGTTTGCTCAAACGTGAGACCAAAAACGAGTATGTCGTCAATGTAACACAGACAGATTTCCCATTGCAGAGTAGTTAATACCTGCTCAATTAGACGTTCGAAAGTTCCAGGAGCATTGCACAAACCATAGGTATCTTGCGGAATTGAAAAAGACCGTCGCGACAAACGAATGCGGTCTTCTCCATGTCAGCCTCATCCATGGCTACCTGCCAGTATCCACTAGCTAAATCAATGGTACAAAACCACTTGGTTCTGGACAAGGAATCTGAGGCCTGATCTATCCGGGGTAACGGATAAGCATCAAAACTGCAAAGATCCGTCCTTTTTGCCTGCTAGTACAATGGGACTGGCCCAGGGGGATGCTGATGGCTCAATTATTCAAGTCCGCAACATGTCCTCTACTTGTTGGTGTGCCTCCACTTCCTTATGAATTGGGAGATGTCTTACGGATTGACGTACGGGTCGGTTATTTCCGGTGTCAATGGAGTGTCGTACTAGATGAGTTTCTCCGAGGTCCATGTCTCCTGATGAGAAACTATCGCGATATTTGTGAAATAATTTTCTTATTTTTAATTTTTGGGATTGCATCAATCCAACTGTGGCACGTAAATATAAGTCATGTAAATGGTCAGGCAAATCATCAGACATTGTCGTTGTTGTGTTTGCGGTTGGGGCTGTTTCCAGTGATATCACATCCACCAAATGGCCACAACGGACTCCTGATTCAAGTGGTATTGGGTCCGCAGTGCCATTGAATATGCAGGAAGGAATATGTTCCTTGTTGGTGGTGTCCATGATGATGCGTGGACTGTCGTATTGTGAGGCGAGCATATATTCAGGGTCAGGTACCAGAATGGCTGTGTGAGTGTTATTTCCTAATTGTGGTGCAGTGGCCCACAAGATCCTTTCCTGCCCCAGCTCAACTGTGGCGGTGGTCGCTAATATCACCGCACACGTATCGTATAATGATGACTCCGGTCCAAGGGGTATCCATCAGCTGTGTATGTCTAGTTCTTGTTGTATGATGGCTTCGCTGGCACTGAGGAAATCAGAACCAAGCAGGGCATCATTTTGGATGGAGGTGATAACAACTCGCTGTATGAATTGCATCTCCTCTATCTCTATTACGAGGTTTACTACTCCAGCCACGGGCACATCGGCTCCCGTAGCTGTTTGTAAAAAGATGTTTGTAGGCCTAAGGGGTGGCTTTTTATGAGGTGGGATGCTCTCATATAATCGCTTGTTAAAGGCAGTGATGGAAGCTCCAGTGTCCACAGTGGCAATGGTGGAAATTCCGCTAAACAGACAGGCACATTTATATATCACTTTACGGTGAGCCTGCGGAAGAGTCTCCAATGATACCATTTGCGTAAGTGCTGGGGTGTGTGGTATCATTCTGTATATAGTCAGCTTGTTTCAGGATGGCTTCAGTGAGTGCAGTTGGTGGCTGAGTGTGGAAAGGGCCAACTCGTCGTCGCTGCTGCTGTGATTGCTTGGGCAACAACGGGGTCGGCGGTAGCAGTGGTGGTGGCATTGTTGCTGATTCTGCATAAGCTGTGTTGGTGTATACTGCAGTGCGGATAGGATCCTCATGTTCACGGATAAGAACTAACTGAGCATTCCACGTTTTACACCATGCCATTGGATGTTTAGTTGAAGCAAACGCGTTGTGGGATGTTCCTTTTCTTTGTCCGATGTTTCTTTTTGCGGATCCATGCAGTTGAATGGGTACTTTCCTCGGAATCACTGCTGATTGTGCATGTTGGTGGTGTAGCTGTAAGGGGTTGTGAGTCGCAAACCACCAAAGGACACCAGGTGTTAAGTTCCTTGGATATTTTCTATTTCGCATTTGAGTCTTTTAGACTCGTTTGCTGATACAAAAGATTTTACGATGTGGTCATAAATTTCATCCCATGTCATAGTTGTTCTGTCACGAGTTGACAGATACATTTCTACCCCTTTGTAGAGTTGTCCCCGGGTAGTCCAACTGATTATATAGGTGGGGTCGCCTGGCTGAGCCAGATGCATGGCATCCAGGGAAAATCTGCACACTTCTAAGTACTCTTTAACTTTGGGTGGGATGTGGCCGTCACATGGCATTATGTGCCGTACATGAACATGCACAGTTTCTCTCTTGATTCGTTGGTCCTCCCTAGCTGTGGACGAAGTTGCAAAGCCATTAAGGCTTTCTTTTAAATCCACAGTCATCTGGTTGAATGCTTGAAAAATCATATTCGGTGACTCCATGTGGGTAGTTGGGACCTGATCTAAACGGATGGGTTGTTGGTGGGCTATGGTTCTGTATCCTTTAAGCGATTACATGCTGAACGTTTATCTGGGCTAATGTACCAGCTTGTTGATTTTCTAGCTCGCTTCTAGGGCAGGGCTAGTGTTATTTTAATGGATCTGTTGGGCTTGTACTCAGTATGAGATGAGAATGTGATATTCTCGAATGAGGATACTGTATCTAGATATGCAGAGATTAAATTCGCAAATCTACGTAGTGATCATTGGGACTCAACAATATCATCCATACAATGGTGTAACTAACGGTGATAGTACTCACTGTGTAGATATTGAAGACTGTTGTTGTTGAAGTGATGTCATTAACAATATCATCCATACAATTGTGTAACTAACGGTGATAGTACTCACTGTGTAGATATTGAAGACTGTTGTTGTTGAAGTGATGTCATTGAAATGAAGACTGGTCGTCTAGTCGCAGTCGCCATTGAAAAATAGGGTAAGTTTTCTTTCTAAATAAACACTCACGATTCTCTGGAGTCGTCTCAAGAGTTCGGGAGAGGGGGGGGGGGGGTGGGGTCTTCCTTTCTCTATCTGATTTCTTCACAAACTAAATAAACTTAACACAACACTTCCAAAGTAATAATAATGAATAAAGATTTATTGTTGCACATTAATTAGCCGTATCGCAGGCTTGTAAATCTAGTATACTTTTAACTTATGAAACAATATTCTATCTAGCACGAATTTATGCTAATCTAACTTCTAACTTTCTGCTTACAAAAATTCTGGCTTTCAATAGTGAATATCAATTGCTGATGTGAACGCACGTCTAGAGAGATGACTTCTCTGAAAGAGCGCAGATTAAAGATGTTCTGTCATGCACGTCCTTACATACAATAAAAGTGGATTCGTGCATGACGCCGATCTAATAGCATTTCAGAGGGCTTCCCTGGT
Organism: Chaetoderma sp. LZ-2023a; assembly: GCA_034401795.1. NCBI lineage: Eukaryota > Metazoa > Mollusca > Caudofoveata > Chaetodermatida > Chaetodermatidae > Chaetoderma > Chaetoderma sp. LZ-2023a. The sequence goes on from CM067373.1 coordinate 141,011,752, forward strand.
GATTTCCAAAAATCTAACTACTCTGATTGGTTAACACTCTCCTTCCCACACTCAAAAGATAGTCGGATTTAACTGGTCTGAACCAGTATGCAAGTGATGCCTCTTGACAGAATATGTATACAATTTTGCTTTGACAAGTCTCATCAAGCATCAATTGCTTGCATACTTTGTGCCTCTTACCCATTGGCTTTATTATGACAAGAGCATTAACCATCCAAGTAATAACTCGACAGGATTACTTTACTATATGAAAACTATATTGAGACTTGCTAACTAATGGTTATGAGACGTCATGACGTATGCCTAGGTGATCTGTGACCTGACATGTACGTTCTGGGTAATTACCGGAAGTACACATACATCATGGGATTTCTGGATGGGGCTGAATCACATAACTGGATCCGTATACTCTAATCCTGCTATCTGACTAACTTCTTCGAACCATGTAAATATCCTTCTTATTAACCATCTTGTAAGACCTTGTTGTATTAAGTACCAAGGAGTCATCTTAAGATCTATCTTGAACTTAATCCAACATCGCCTGACCGTTGTGTCTATAACTTGTATTCGAATGACAGAACCAGTGTCTGGCCTTCCAGGGGTTAACAATTCAGTTAGATTTCTCATAACGGATTATGACTATGACTATGACTTTGCGTGGGTTGAATATTTGTCTAAATTATTTGCCCTAAATTCTGACTGTGAAAATGACAAAACTAGATTGATTGTAGCAACCAATCTTAATCAAACGTAAATCAAATATGGCTAATCCAATTTGTCCATCACCAGTGATTATCCCTCAAAACATTCACATAAAATATATCATTTATACCTTCAGCAGGCAACATGCATAACTTATAATAATAGCAGTGGCTGTAATCGGATATCCCAATACGATATAAATAATCATTACATAAATGCTGCACCACTCATCATGTCATAACGACCCATAAAAAATAGACTTATTACTTACTGCCAATAGCGACCTAAATAGTTGGTCCTATTGCTAATGACGTATACACAATAACTAACTGTCTGTAGCGAGCTAAATAATTGGTCCTATCTCAAGTGACATATCATGATGACGATGTTATGAATATTCAAGACTGAGGATGTGACCCAAAACATACGGGACCCGCACAGTGTCAAAAGGTCATCTGGAAATATATACCCAGGTACCAAAAGCTAGCCATGGGGTTCGCGGGTAGCTAGTCCACAAATCCCATATTTACAGTATGTATGATTACTGTATTCTGCGGCTGTAGTAGTAGAAACATCCTACAGCTGTATTCAGTCCTTCTTCGATTTTGCCCACTGTCTTATCCTCAACCAAAATCCTTAGCTTCCTCAGGTCCATCTTGACTTGAGTGTACCGAGTCCTACTTTCTTGAGGTCACCACGTAGCACGCTTAACAGATTTATGCAATGACATGCTCTCCTGGCTTTGTATTTGCTGGCTCCGAGTAGGGAAAATTCCAAGGCGCCCTGTGCTGGTGTCTCTTCTGGCATCCATAGCACATGGCCAAACATGGACCAGCTTTGCTGGGCGACTTTTACAGACAGCGGCGACGTATTACACGTCTTGTATAGTGCATCATTTGGAATTATGCTGTCTGGCCATCGGTGTCCAGTGATGGTGCGTAGATGTTTGCGGTGGCAGGCATCGAGTTTGTCTAGAGCTGCCTTTGGAGCTGCGCAGCTGTTACAGTTATACAGCATCAAGGATACGCAGGTTGCATTATATAAACGTAGTCTTTTTTTATCAAGGGAATCTTTTATCTACGAATCCATAGCTTCCCGATCGACTGGAAAGCTATGTTCTCTATGATGTAGCATGCAGCAATGTCAGCAGTACAGCAAAGCAGTAAGCCCAGGATTTTACTTGTCCTCCATGGTTCGCTGGCACGAAGTGGATCTTCATTTTCTTTAGTTTCCTGCTTTGTAGATAGGTAACATGGGTGAACTCTGTTTTGGATTCATTCATAGAGATTCTCAATTTTTAGCTTGCTTGCAGCTATTGGGAGAAGTTCGCCAATGGGTTTCTTTTCCTCATCTATGAAGCCCACATTGTTGGCATATTCCATCTCTAGCAGCATACCCATTATTGACACCAGGGGGGGGGGTGTTTGGTCTTGTGGAACTTTCCTGCACGGATTTCAATGCAGCAGCAAGGAAACAGATGAAAAGCACAGGAGATAGACCATCTCCCTGTGGGGAGCTGATTGATGTCTCAAACTCTACAGACTTCACTGACTTGACGCATACTCTCAGCTTGGTGTCTGCAAGCAGTAGTCTTACTAGTCGTAGCTCATCTTCATTGCAGCTCGCCTGGTGTAGTACATCTAGGATCTTTGAGTGTTTAATAGTGTCGAAGGCTCGTGACATCTCAATTCCCATTTTATGGAAATCCCAGTGTTTGGACATGACTACCGACGCAAGCATGCATTGAGCCCATACCATGTCTGAGCAGCTGTCTCCACGTTTGAAGCCACTTTGACATGATCCGGTGAAGTCATCGATCTTGTCTCGGATGTGGCATAGAATAACATTGAATAGGATTTCACGTATGTTGTTGAGGAGCACAATGGGCTGCAGATTGTCGGGGGGGGGGGGAGGGGGGGCAGGTGTCTTCGTATTCTTGGGCTTGGGTAGTGGTGCATAAAAGCTGAATTAATTTGGTGCATGATCAGTTTTGCATAGTTCATTGCGCATGCCACCAGGTCCAGATGCACGTCCATTTTTCATGGCCTTAAGTGCCTTCTCAACTTCTGCTGTTTTAATTGGTGTTAGTAATGGCCTGGGGTCTCTTGAGAATGGGTGGACGGGCTCATCATCGTGGTCAGTGAATTGTTTCCTGAACCATTCTCAAATCGCCTTGGCTTTTCCCTGGTCAGTTCCGATGACGTGCCATTCAGAGTAGTGTACAGTGAGTGGTGATGTTTAGTCAGTAACTCTCAGGGCTCAGGCTGCCCGAAACATTGTGTGACAGTCATCCGTGGCAATGATTTCATCTGCTAGGAAGTCTGCTTGTTGAATAGCAAGATCTTTTATGTGTTTGCTAATGTGGTGCAGAATGTTATTGCGTTCCCAGCGTAGTTTGGTGCGGTCTCCACTTTGGCCACTTTGATAGATGCACAGCCATAACGTTTTCTGCTTTACTGACGGTTTTACTCCAAGAGGGTCGTCAGTATACCTAGTTCGGTTGTTTTAAGAACACCCATGGTGCTGGTAACTGATGATTCCATAGATTTCAGTATTTTGGTAAGGGCTTCATTAACTATCTGCTCCCAAAGGGCCTTTTTGTATGACATTTGAGTGTCAGTGTCGCTGATGAAGGTTCCAAAGTAGTCTATTTGGTTGAAGACAGTTGTTGTAGCCTTAGAACCTTTTGGGGCTTTGTCATCAGCAATGTGTCCAATCCATGTTGTCCGGTGATGACATGGGTGTTTGAAATCCGTATTTGTGGCCATTGGAGCTAAGGAATGCCACCAGTGCATCCCCAATGCTGTTGCGTGTGCCCTCTTCTTAGCTAAAAATCTACATTAAAAAACCCTTTTTCTAAAATGTGTCTACTAATATGATCCCAACCTAACATACTAGTGTATCCAGTGGGAATATTGCGATTTTCAATGTCTACATCATAAATAAATGTTTTTCGTAGTGCTGTAAAATAGCTATTTTGCGACTTTTGGGCAACACATCAGTGTGATAGTAAATAAATTAGCTCGCTCGACACATGAGAGTAACTTGGCACCAGTCAGGCATGTCCAGTTGCGCCTATGATGTCCATGTGGTGACACGCGAATGTGCCAGGTCCTTGACTCACACCATTGCAGCTCACGCTACCACAGTGACATTGCTAGAGAAGGTGCACAGCTCGTACACACGGGCGTTCAGTGGCAAGTGAAAGCAAAAAGTACTTACACACCTTTACCTACTTGTCAAATCATTAATATTCAATATTTTAACATTTTCAAAATATAATTAATAAATGAGGCGTTGTTTGGGGGCAACTGTACTATCTATGCAAAACCGCAAATGGAAGTTGGAATGTTATGCCTTGGCAGTTCTGCCCATACGTCCGTGTATGTGTATACATGCCACTTTTGACTGTTACAATAATTGACACTGCAGAAGGTAAAAAAGTGGCGACTTGACAAAAATCAATATTGGCAACAGGTGGCTATAATCTATATGTGTCCATCGGTATAGGGGTAATCGATAATTTATGCATGTCTATCGTTACAGCCCTAATCGATAATTGTGCGTCTATAGCACAGGGAATCAGATTGCGCGTCCATCGCTACTGAGGTAATCAATATTTTGCTTGACAGGTGTGACTATAATTTATGCATGTCTATCGCTACATCCCCAAGTGATAAATTGGCATCTATCGCTCAGTCCATCACTTCAGGGGTAATCGATAATAGGATGTTTTGATTGGCAGGTGAGGTTGATATACATAGTGGACTCTATTTTCTTCTGCTCATTCTGCGACAGAGCGAGCTAGAGTGAACATTTCTCTGTACTAATAGTGATGAATGTTCTCATACTTATAATACTGTTAGAACTAGTACTAGTAGTAATGGATATTATAATTATTCTACGATTGGTAGTGGTACTGGCGGTGTTAGTAGCCGTTGGAAAGTTATTTTAATCTGAATCATAGTGTATTTCTACATGTTAGAGAAATTTACACAAGTTTGTGGGGGAACCTGATATATAATGATATCACTAATTAATCAACATGAACATATGTCTGGCATCTTTGCATGTTCCAATAATCAATAATTGTGATGACAGATGTAAAAGGTGGCACTGTTACTTTGCGCCAATATTCATTAATTAGGTTGAATTATTTGCATAAAGAACAATATCTGAGTAAGACCTGCTTTTAATTGTCGTGCGTCTATCGCTACAGCTGTAATCGATAATTTATACACATCTAATTGTGAGGAGAGGAAGCCAAAAAGTGAGACTGTCACTTTGCGCCAATATTCAATAATTGATTGTGTATTGGTTCAGTGTGTTAATTTGTGTATGCCACGTTTGACTGTTACAATAATTGATACTGCAGATGGCCAAAAGTGGCCACTTGGACAATAATCAATATTGGCAGCAGGTGGCTAAGATTTATGTGCAACCATTGCTACCGGGGTAATCGATCATTTATGGGCGTCTATTGCTCAGCCTATCAGATTGCATGTCCATCGCTACAGGGGTAATCGTAATTTATTATATCGACAATAGGATGTTGTTGATTGACAGGTGAGACTAGTATAAATTGTGGACTCTACCTCTACTGCTCAGTTCTGTGACAGAGCGAGCTAGCGTGAACATCTCTATGTACCAGTAGTAATGGATGGTTCCATTATACTGATAGTATTGCTAGAATTAGTAGGAATGGATCTTATTCTACTGTGTAAGTCCAGAAAGACATGTGCTTTATAGGTATTTCAAGGGATTTTCCACCATTTACAGGATTCAGAAGAATAGGAAGCAGAAACAACAAAAATATTTTAGAGTGTATTTTATACCTTAGAAAAAAATAGTATAAGACCACGGTACCCATTTAAAAAAGAACCAATAATTAGAACTGCCTTTCTCACGCCTTCATCATCACGGCCATTAACCATAGAGGGTGATAAATGCGCTTTTTGATTCGCTCTCACGAGTCACACGATTTTGACCTGGGTTGTGCTTAATTAACCTTATGTGGAGTGTCAAAAAGGGACGGGATCTGGTGGCCGTGTTTATACAAGAACTCCTACCAGAACTGGCACACTGCTTGCGCTTTATATAGGCAATTAAGCCCAGCCCCCCTCGAAAGCACGTGACTTGTGAGAGGCAATACAAAATGCGTATATCTCCGCCCCAACCCCATCACTACTATTCCGTTCTTGGAATAATCACTGTTTAGAACAAGGGATAACAATACTGCACAGTATGAGAACTATCAAACCGTCTTACACACACATGCACGCACGCACACAAGCATACACGCACGCACGCACATGCAGCTCGCAGGGGTAGGTGCTGGTCCACTGTTAAATATCCGCCCATCGCACCGCAAGTGCGTGATGACCGGGATGGCTGGTTATCTGTGGATCTCGGGGTTGCGGATCCTGTATGACATCTCTCTGCGGTGTACAAAAACCGACTTCTAGAGCCAGTGGAACACTGATGTTCCAGTGGGGCCGTGTGACCATTGCCGCTGAGATTGAACCAAATGGTGTCGTCCCAACTGCTTGTGTCACCGGTGAATCTATCCATACTAATTTAGAGAATGGAACAATTAGAATAATATACTAGAAATATAAATAAGTACTATACAAACAAGGTGAATCATTTGACAGTAAAACGAGCACAATGATACACAATATAGAGCTAGCTGATGTCCTTTCTACGTGGTGTCGCCGGTGGTACCACACCGATCCTTGAATCCGCAGAGGTATCCCTGCAAGAGAAGCATCCGCATAGGAGATCACTGAGTATCTTAATATAAGTTAATATACACCTACCATACACAGAGAGAACAATGTTGCTGCGAGAGGAAAGCGCCTCGCACGGGCCTCCGTCACCGAATATTTCATGATGGTGTGAGAGGAAGGTGTCTCGCGCAGGCCTCCATCACAGGAATTCTTGCTGTTGTGAGAGGCAAGTGCCTTGCATGGGCCTCCATCACAGGAAAATGCCTTCAATGCCAAAGTGGAGGAAAAGAGTTGGCAAAAAGGGCCACTCTTTTGTTCATCAGAAAATGCTAAGTGCTGAAAAATCCTAATGAAGCCATAATTAACATGATGCGTACTGGTTTACGTGAAGGCGGAACGAGCGATTTCCGAAGAATTCCCACGTCACCGTCTTATGTAGTTCCAAGATGCTGTATTGGTAGATGCCGCTTTATTTATGCGGGCCTTCTGTTACAGTCTAACCTACCAATTAAGTGTTAGAAACGAAAACTAGCATTGGCCGCAAGTGGCAGGGATTCCTACCTATCGTTACATACAGCTGTCCAATGGGCGCAGAAGCCTAGTTTCCCGTAGGTCGCTTTGAAAGAGAATCTACCTCCACTGACAGCATGCGTACATGTTACATCGCAACGCATCCGAATTTGATGAAAATCTGGCTACCTTGCTCCGCAACCACATAAAACATCACCTGGACAATGGCTACATTTCACATAAGCAAGTTTGATCACTGACATATCATTTAAGGCGGGGATAGAGAGGTGAATATCCATCCCGAGCATCCTTCCCGTGAGGGCATGGCGGATTCTAAGATCCTTCCCAGACACTCCGACGAGTTGGATGGAGATGCGCATCTCATCCATCGCCACTTCCTATGGATCTAACTTTTGACCTGTCATTAGGATTAGGTTCCAATGTGCCCAGATATGCACTGCGGGCCGGTAAATAAACTGATCAAACTCACATTTATATCTATATGCTTTCGCAGTGCTTTCCTTCGTTGGCGGGGTTATCTAAACATCCAAACAATTAAGAGCCATGCCGCCAGTGGATCATGGAAAGAGACAATAAGTTGATATATACAAGGCCTTATAGGTATTTGGCCAATTTTACACTACCATTCCGGAGTGCGCAGCTACATTATCGCAACAACCGGAAAAGAGGCATACACTATATGTCTCCTAACGAAGAGATTGTCCCTAACCACTTTAACCTATCCTATTGAGGTAAATAGTAAGGTTTAGTGGGTAACATTCCAGGCTCAAACAATTAGAGCACGGTCAGTGACCTCAGTGTAAAATTGATGATGGTAGGAATAAATGATGCAGATATAAATGTTGTGTTTAGTATTTCCTAGCGTACTGCGGTCTAAGTTTTCTATAATTAAACAAAACATATCAACGGAATGGCTATCTGCCATATACAACTAACCAATGCAATGAACAATGACAATATATATATATATATATATATATATATATATATATATATATATATATATATATATATATATATATATATATATATATATATATATATATATATATATATATATATATATATATATATATATACATATATGAATTAATGAGGTAGTACATATCAGGTTGAAAGACCTAAACGGTGCGGTTAGTTTAAAGCACCTACAGTAAATAAGGTAAATATGAACAGTAATAAAGAAATTAAAAATTGCGGTCCTAAGATCTGGAAGGCACCTATTAGTCATCAGTGCCATATACGGAAATAATAATTAGATGTACAATAGCATAGTTCCTTGAGTATCTAATAGTCGTCGGTACGGAACAGGCTACTATGTTACTGAAATTGAGGCATTAACATATTCATAGCACGAGTTGAAACGTTCTCTGGAGATGGAGGGATTTCTACATGCAATTTCCACAGCTGGTCTCTGCAGGTTGGCTCCGCAAGCTGACGCATTCAGGTAGGGTAGATACGGTGCATACTCGGGACAGTGAAACAGAGCAGTGTAATGACATCTATTAGATAATCTCTATAACTAAATCATAATTATTGCGGAAATTAGGAAGTTCTCCCTCCGGCGACGGAAGTAGTAAAGTTAAAGGTTGCCCATTAACAGAGAGGGCGGTATAATAATGTTTAGCAGATACATAACTTGGCACATGGTGCGGGATGCATTGCATAGCTCTTGCGGCGCACCTAGCAAAGTCCACCAGACTGTGGTCCAAAAGTTAATTAAAACACACACGACATGCAGTGCAGAATTTAGTGTTAACTTTTCAGTGTGGTTGGCAGATCCGGTGCATCATCTAGCAAGAATCACTGTAGCTCTACATCGCGTAGGATTACATCCTTGGCCCACATGGCCCCTCCTGCAGAAGTTGCATTAGGAAAGTCTAACTTTAAATTTAGTTTATTACTCCCGGATGGCCGTCCGGGAGTATCCAAAATTCTGTGGAAGCCGAGGACGTCCTACCACCATGGATGTGCTGGGTTCCGTAAGACACTGGTTGAAGTGAAGATCACTGGTAGGTCAGCAGGTTACATCCATCATCCTGGTGGTCCAGTCATTCTGTGTAGCTCACGGGGTAGAGTCGGGCCATGCCAATGTCTGGTGTCAGCTCGCCGCATTGCATGTACACGACAAGTGATGATGCTGGCTAGCTTCCCGTCTCGGGGTTACGGATCCCATGCGACACTGCCCTATGGGTAACAAAGACTGGCTCCTTAGGCCAGTGGAACTCAATCGTTCCCGTGGGGCCGTGCGACCATCGTCGCAAAGATTAAATACAACAGTACCAGTCCAAGAGTTTGTGTCACTGGTATGCCTGTCCATAGCAATTTCGTGATCTATGGACTTACAAGATTTGAATGGTGACCTAACTAAAATAAGTCTATACAATTAGTTTACCTAAACAGACCGTCAAGTATGCTAGATAATAAATGAGCATACGAAAATACAAGACATAAAGACAGCCTGGTGAACTTTTAAACGTGGGGCTCCCGGCGGTACCACACATACTCATAGGTCCGCCGAGGTATCCCCGCAAAGGAGGGCCCCACATACGAGATCACTAATTAACTTAATATAAGTTATTATACCTCTAAGCTGAAAGGAAAGAAAATTATCTTTTATAGTGTCGAAAATCTATGTGCCTCACGTGGGCATTACTCTTTTTGGGCGAGAAGTAGTAGCCTCGCACGGGCCGTCGTCACTGAATCCTTGCGAGAGACAAGTACCTTGCACGGGCCTCTGTCACAGGAAAATGCTGCCACCGCTTAAAGCGGGAGAAGAGTATTGGCCAAAAAGGGCCTATTCTAATATTCAACCAAATGATTACAGAGAAAAGACCATACCTAGTGAAATTATGAATATAATGTTGTGTGCTGTTTTACATGAAGACGGGACGAGTGACTCCCGAGGGATTCCCACGTCACCGTCTTATGTATTGTTAAATATGCTGAATTAGTAGGTGCCACTTTTATTTATGCGGGCCTTCTTCTATGCCCAACCTAACATTTAGTTTTTAGAGACAAGAACTATTTTAGGCCGCAAATGGCGAGCGCCTACCTAGCTTTTAGATATGGCTGCCGTTGAGAGCGGATGTCCTAAGACATCAACACTCAAGACAGCGTGCATACATGTTATTTCACAAGACTTCCGAGCTTGGTGAGAATCTGGAGATATTGCTCCATAACCACATAAAACGTCACAGGACAATGGTTACTTTTCACAAAAGCAAGTTTAGGCAACTGATCTATCGTTATGGTGGGGGTAAGAGAGACGAATACCCACCGTGAATGTCCTTCCTGTGAGAGCGTGGCAGATTCTAACATCTTGCCCAGACATTCTTAGAGAATTTGGTGGGGGATGCGTACCTCGCCCGTCACCAGGTCCTATGGAGCTAACCCTTTAACCTGATGTTAGGTTTAAACGCAAGTTGCCCAGTTATGCACTGCAGTGCGGGGAGACTTCCTAGAAGATGAAAAAGAAATTAATAATTATAACATGTTTTCGCAGTGCTTCCTACATTGGCAAGGATAACTAACTACTAGGTATCATAAGCTACACGGGAAGTGTATGTGACACCACACCCTGGCCATCACCGCTCGGAAGCCCCAATAGTATCCCAGGGTCGGATCAGTCCATGGTGCGGATAGGGACATCCAAACAATTAAGAAGCCATAAGGCTTAGTGGAGCATGAAGAGAGACAACATCTTGGAGTTATGAGTCTTACCGGAGTGTGGGGCTAGATTATCGCACCACCGGAAGAGAAGAGTATATTACAGAGTATGTAATGAAGAAAGTGTCTCTAAGCATTTTGAACCTATCCTATCGAGCTGAATAGAAAGGGTTTAGTCAGTAGCATGCCAGGCTAAACAGAGTTTTAGCACGGACAGCGACCTCAGTGCTGCATATATAAGTGTTGCATATATATATATATATATATATATATATATATATATATATATATATATATATATATATATATATATATATATATATATATATATATATATTTATATATAAACTAACCAGAACAATCAATACAGTGTAATATGATCAGAATTATATATTTTAGCACAGGTTAACGAACCTACTATGGTGCGGTTAGTAAAACACCTTACAGAAAATGAGAATAACTATAAACAAAAACAGAAATTATAACTAGCAGTCCTAAGATCGTTATGATACCTTTTAGTCATCGGGACTGTTCTTACGAATACAATATAATTAGAGAAGTACATATAGCAAAATAATTAAAATGTGAAGTGTAGTTACTTGAATACTCAGTAGTCATTCTTAAGTTAGGCTACCGTGTTACTGAAATTGATACGTCATTCCGTAGTTGACGTGCGTTGATGCATTCTCAAGAAGCTGGAAAGTTCCTGCAGGTTGGTTCCCGCAAGCTGTTTTCCGCAAACAAGATTCCCACAAGAACACTCATGGCGGGAATACATCGCTCAGCACTGTAAGCCTAATAGGATGTCTAATGAGCAGTCAGCAAAAGATACGATAGTACTACTGTTGGTGAAGAAAGTTACCGCACACCGATGGCACGGATGGACGTTGTAAACAACCCGATCACAAGCGGGGGTTGTCAGATGCAAATGAAGATACAAAACAAAGCTTAACAGTGCTGGGTACATCAGCCAGCTCTGAAGACGCACCGGCCAGAGTTTACTTGCGGCGGTCGAAAGTCAGAAGAACCTACACGATATTAGTGCGGTGATAGTTGAAATACCACTTTCAGGTGTGGCCAGCAGATCCGGTGAGTCATCCATCAAAGAACATCCTGCCTCTACATCTGTAGACTCACATATTCAGGCCGTAAAGGCCTCACCACACATTTATGTTCCGAAGTAGATATTGATATTCGTGAACAGTAATCAGAAAGTTCCAAATTGCAAAAAAGTAGGGAGTTTACAAACTTGTTCTTACTGCGGTGGGTTGGCTACTGCTAGCTACGGGAGAAGAACAGAAACTGAAGTCATATGTGTAATATCTGTCGATCGCAGCTAGTACAGATCCAACCTGTTCGGCCACTGGCCGAGGATGCTCTCGATCTCTGGATCGCGTCTCCTTTTATACTCCTCATGACATCACAGGTGCAGGCTCCAACCAATCATTGTCGAGCAACAGGCAATCAGCGCGTAGCTAATAATAGCGCAGTCGAATGTTCTAGAACATTCTAGAAGTTCTACGTCCACGTGGTTATGACGTCACGGCAATACTTTGAAGATAATCAAGACGGGTTTTCCGTGGATAACTCAGCCATCTCTTAACCGATTTTAAAATGGTTTACAGATTTAAAAAGCCCATCGAATTCTTGTCTTGATTAATGCCAGAGTCAACGGGAACAGGTAATCAAAAAGGATTACAGGATACCATCTCGGTACACTGAAAGCGTCATCCTATCTTGGTTGTAAACTATGTGCTCCATCAAAAATAGCATCTAAACGCGTGCATGCGCATCATGCACTTTAACGAACTTAGTCGTTTTCGCAACGCAATCTCTCCCATAGGCCCATATACGCTTATGGCTCTACCCAGGGGGCGTGTTCAGGGAATGAATCCAGGATGGGCGGCGCATACCCAGCTTAGCTGGTACAGCCGGTACCCGACCGGTTGATCCGAACTACACCGCGGTCGAAAAGTTTCAAATGAATCTGCACGACATCAGTGCGGGGGAGGTTGAATAACCACTTTTTGGCGTGGCCGGCAGATCCGGCGAGTTATCCATGAAAGAACATTGCTGCCTCTACATCTGTAGAATCACATATTCAGGCCGGGAAAAGGCCTCACGCAAGATTGTGTTCCGAGTTAGTTCTTTATTCAGTCGAGAACAAAATTATCCAAAGTTTACAAAAATACTCCCGAACAGTTTTACAAAAGTCTTTTAAGGTGCGGTGGGTTGGGTGGCTGCCGTAAGCTACGGGACAGATGCTGACCATGACCGAAGTGATCTATTTAATAGTGTCTTGGCTGATCGTAGCTGCTTTTGCAGATCCAACCTGTTCAGCCCCTGGCCGAGGATGCTATTGAACTCTGGATTCCATCTCCTTTTATACTACTCGTGACATCATAGGCGCGGGCCTCAAACAATCATCGGCCGAGCAATGGCCAATCAGCGCGCAGCTAATAATGACGCAGATGAATGTTCTAGAACATTCTAGAACTTCGGCGTACATGTGGTTATGACGTCACGGCAATATTTTGAAGATAATCAAAGGGGTTTTCCGTGGATAACTCAGCCATTTCTTAACCGATCTTGAAATGGTTTACAGATTTCGAAAGCCCATCGAATTCTGGTCTTGATTGCTACCAGATTCGGCGGGAACAGGTAATTATAAAGGATTACATTGTACCTTCTCGGTACACTAAAAGTGCTATCTATCCTATCTTGGATGTGATATACACGATCTGTTTATGCAGTGGTAAGCGTGCGCATGCACGCTACCCGTTCTAATGAACTTAGTCGTTTTTACGACGAAATCTCTCATAGGCCAATATATACGTTTATAGCTCTACCCAGGGGGGGGGCCGTGTTCAGGGAACGAATCCAGGATGGGCGGCGTGTACCAAGCTTAGCTTGTACGGCCGGTGCCTGACCGGTCGATCCGAACTACATCTGCACGGCTCCGGCTTCCACGCGATGATGCTCCTGATCCTCGATTTTTCACCCCTTTTATACTCGCTGTCACAGATGGGTGCCTCAACCAATCAGCGGCCGAGTGCCAGCCAATCAGCGTGCTGATATGCTAGTGACATATCGACCACGTGTACACAGATCTCTGTACTTAGTTTAATATACACACGCGACTATAACGTTATAGCAATATTCTAAGTATAATTTAGCAGGGAGCTTTGACGATAACTCAGCCATTTCTGGGCCGATTTTAAAATGGTTTACAGTTTTGGAAAGCTCGTTTAATTCTCGTCCTAATCGCTACCAAGAATAACGAGAACTGATAACTTATAAACATTTACGAGTAACTACTTGGTACACTATAGGCATGCACTCACTTCCAATTCCGAGACGTGTTGTCAGGAAAGCATACCACGTGTTCTATCAAACTTAGCCGATTTTTAACAAGAAACCTCTCGCATAGGGCTTACATACGCTTATTGCACCTCTCTCATAGAGCTTATGTATGTGTACTATCCTACCTAGGGTGTGTGTGTGTGCTTGGAGTGAATCCGGAGTGGCCGTTCCGTACCCACCCGGTCGGTCCGTGCTACACCACCCCCTCCTAGTTTCACACCTGTGGCAAACGATCATGCATGGCAGATCGAGCACACAGGATTATGCTAGGTGGGAATTATAGATTAGCCGAGAGGACAGTGACGCAAAAGACGCATGTTCATAAGACAGAGCACATAGGGTGCGAAAGAGTTTGGGAGGGAGGCATACCATTGATTTTAATCTTTGACCTGGAATTATTTTTCCAGCTCTTTTCTTTTTTTTTGTTTTGTGTTTATTTCTTGGTGTGTGCTTTATTAATTATTTAGACAATGATCCCTAAACAATAGCTCGCATGGATGTTCTCTTTGCTGCGGATAATTATTTTTCTGCAGAGAACACCCAAGCTCCAATGTACCACAATTACAATACAGTAAGATGTATACAGGTTATATAATTATGTAACTATACCCGACAAGAGTATCACAGATTGGTTTAATTACATGGCGCATCCCGGGTAAATAAAGGGATGCAAATATATATATTTGCAGCTCTCGCTGCCCCCAAATCCACCCATCGTACTGACGTGGGGTTTTAAAAATAATAACAAAAATAATATAAAATAATAAAGTGAAAAAACTAGTTCAGCAGGCAGCCCCAGCGTAGCTGAGACTGCATGCCGGGATTATGACATATTCGCTATGCTGTGTTGTGTACTTACGTCACACACGACGTGTTTACAATGCAGGAATCCACAGCAATTATTTTATGGTGAGACACAGCTATGCAAGAATATTGCGCAGTGGTGTAGGATGACCGTAGTCAGCCTAGGGACTGGGCTTCAATTTTTAAAAACATATATAATAAATAAGAAAAGTATATTAAAAATAAACATAATAATATGTTCTGTGTTTCGCACAACGACTGATAAATCCAGCTGCAACCTCGGTGATAGTGTCCACAAACATCTGCGGCGAAGTTTCCCCAGCGGGTCTGGGTACTGCGACTTGTACAGGATGGACGTGGCTGGTGATCCTCCGCTGCTGAAATATCACTACTATACAGGCTCATCTCTGGAAGGCTATAGCTAGAAGACGCTGCTGATGTGTCCATAGAAGCGCTGGTGGTGCCGGAAATGATGGCTGGTGATGTGTGAAGTGGTGGTGGTGAGGTGACTGCTGACATCACTGGCATGGTTGATGTGGTCAGTGTGGTTCGTGCTGCTGGTGGGCTGAGCACTTGTACCCTTTGGCCTTCTCGGTGTGGTTCACCATCCCCGCCATGCCGGACGGATGCCTAGTTCCCCACATAGGATGCAGCCTAGGCTAGGTACCTCTCCGTATATGCCTGGGATAAAGAACTGTCCAAGTTATGGGGACATAACCTGGAACAGAGTCAAGGCGCACACTGACGACTCCCGACCTGAGTGGACACAGTACTGGATGCCAACTAAGGGTCATCTTGGCAAGGGGCAGTAGCCCCGCATAGACCATACCACCGAGGCGATGCCCACTAGATGTTATTAGCTAAGGGCCTCGCATAGATCGTACTTATACGTCATTTTGGCCAGAGGCCCCTCACAGGTTTACTAGCCAGGTCATCCACCCCACGGGCACTTGGGATCTCAGACCACTCCACCCATCCGGCAAGTGGCAGGTTACACCGTCTCACGCACATACCTTCCTGCTTCCCAAAGAATCACTTTTCATGGCCTTTGATCACAGGAGGCATGACTCGCAATATGAATGCTTGCCATGGCCTGACTGTACATTGAGCCATCTTGACCACTCATAACCAAGAACGGGTTGAAGAACTGTCATGATCAAGATGACCGGCCAGCGACCCAGTCGATAGTGATCACCATCTGAGCACATGCTCATGGGCAGTCGACGGTCTGATCCGTATCTATCTACCAACAGTATAGGAACTTTGACCATTTTCCCCGGCTTTGCCTGCAGGTTAGCTCTAGCAAACATAGCAAACTTCTAGTCTGCCAAAGATGTCCTGGGTGTGGACTATCATCCACATACCATGCATGTCCACTTACTATTACCAAGTTCAGCAGCCCAAACAATGCGCCGAATAGATGGTACCACAGTAGGATGTTAATTCACCATTCGTTAGACACGGAGGCCGTCAGTATGTCCTCTGCACTATAGTCTGGATTTCACGTGCCCCCGGACTCTCGCGAGCCCACTGCCGCCTGCTACAGCACAACCTTCAAGGAACCTATCCCTCTCCATTATGCTATGAGATGGATGAGCAGTCGCCGGAATGGTGATGTCTTTGCGGATGCTGCAGCTGATGCTGTTGCGGATGTGGTACTGGCAGATAGCTTCCGAATCTTCGTGGACTTCGGAAGTTTACTCGCGGTCATCCCTGGCATGGCGTGGATCTCTTGGGAATGTGCTATACATTTCTTCCTGGCGTAAGGACCTTCTGGTGTTGTTGTCTTCCATATGGCTGGATCCATTGGTGTGCTGCTGCTGCGCGGGTGTGTGGTGATGCTGGTTCATGATGTGGTGGTCGGGATTGCTTCCGTAAGGCTAATCTCATCATCAATGATAAGGCTACAAGGAGACATAGATCTATCCAAAATGTCCTGTAACACGGGTTCTGGCGAGGACGTCATAATAACTACTGAAATGGGCCAGCCGATTATGGATGCAGATGCCAATGCTGATGTCATGCGTGATGTGGATGGTGGCATTGCTGCAGGTGCTGCCAGAGTGGAAACTGCAGGAAGTGCTGGTGCCGTCACTGCAGTTGCTGTTGGTGCTGATGATGCTGCTGGTCCCATCGTGATGGTGGCGATGGTGGCATAGTGGCTCAAGGCATGCTGTGTTACGGTGGTTACTGTTGCTGGTCGATAGTGCAGGAAATCTGATTGTCGCTGTTTCGTACGTTTAGTCTTGGCCATTTTCTTCGTAGGAAGCACATTAACAGGAAGTCTAGTTTCAAAACTAGCAGCCAGCACTTCAACATTTTCACATTGTTCACCAGGCTGTAATGTGACTACAAGCACACGATGGTTATCCGTCAACGCATGGGTTACACCATAACGGGTAGTGGTATAAAGGTATTTGCAGTCCATACAAAAAGCTCTTTGCATAAGATGATCACGATTAATATGCCTACATGGCTGTCCATTGAGCTGAAATGCTGAACATGGATATTTCTTTCTGGATAGTGCTGGCATCGACTCTTCCGAACTGTCGGACAAGGCAAGTTTCAGTGCACGATCTCCTCCTTTTATACTTTTTGGTGACGTCACAGGATGGCGGATGACCACACCCGAAGGTTCCAGGGTGATTCGGCCACGCCCTATAAGGAAAGTTTTGATTTATTAAACCAGGAGTCATATGAATTTTTCCTCCCGTGTAAAGGGATAACTAGAACACATTTACTGAAGTAACTGTAAATCTGCGATGACTGGGCATTAAGGAGTATTATAAGCCCTCTTCTCATATGATCATTGAACATGTCTGATGCTCATCTCATAAAATGTCTAAGTGTTGTCGCAGTTCAAAGATCCATAGTTGAAATTACCATAGTTTTACACAGGGTATGGAAAGGCTGATTTCTTGAAAACCGATAGCCTTGATCCTAAAGTATAAAATAATGTGTCCTGATTTGCTGTAGTGGAATTCTTACCAAAATCAAGGAAAATGCCAATAAATGTCAAATAAAGGAGAAATTAATGAATTAAAGGTAAAGGGAGGCAATTCATGCAAGAAACTGACCAATTTTTGTGTTTGCCTGAATTACCTCCCTTTACCTGTTGAAGTTGATTGTGTCAGGTCAATATCATGAATTTCGATTCTCATGATGGTTTGAAAGTGGCCCGTCCAAGGTCACGGTCAATCAGGGGACAAACTGACCAATTTTAGGTTTTGGCATGAATTACCTCCCTTTACCCGTTGGAGTTGATTGAGGCAATTAATTCTGGCGAATTTCGATTGTTTCTGACTACCTGGGCCAAACAAAATTAATTAATTTCTCCTTTATTTGACATTTGATGGCCTTTTCCTTGATTTTGGGTCGGATGTGTGACTACGGATTCTGGAAGGATGTTACGTTTCAACATTAAAGGGAGTTGCTATCAGAGTATCACACTCACACATTTTCTTTGGAGCATTTTTGGCATGGATAAGCGTATTCCTCAGAAATTATTCACTGGATACAAAAGAAAAAGAAAAACATCCCAGGCTGAAAGTGTCCCAAGTTTGGAGGAGAGAAATCGCAAATAGTACTCAATGGACCAGGAAAATAT
The DNA here is from genome assembly GCA_034401795.1 of Chaetoderma sp. LZ-2023a. Classification (NCBI taxonomy): domain Eukaryota; kingdom Metazoa; phylum Mollusca; class Caudofoveata; order Chaetodermatida; family Chaetodermatidae; genus Chaetoderma; species Chaetoderma sp. LZ-2023a. The sequence goes on from CM067373.1 coordinate 141,030,157, forward strand.
GTGGGTGTCAGATGCGGGTTAACAGATGGTAGAGATCTGTTAACTGTCTCCCTGATCTGCAAGAAACTCTAGGACGAGTTGGTGTCCGAATAGCACTCCCTTACATTTCCAATGGGACATTTTGGACAAGAAAACGTGGAATTCTCGGGAACCGTACACCAGATCGAATTTCTGTAGATGATCTATACATGCCTGGTGCGTACTAGAAATGTACCAAGTTTAGATATGATATTTCCAAAACTGTGTCATTTATCATCAAATCAATTTCCAATACATTCCCCATTAACATATTTGTCTACGGTACAACAATCTCAATATCTCATGCACTGTTTGGGATATCAGAGTTTTGTAAATCATGTCTGAGAGGCAATTCCGCCCTGGATCAGGTGATCTAAATGCTGAAACAATCCGACCATGATTCCGTCATCTATCAGCAAATCATGGAAATATTGTTTAGTGTGCAGATTTGCAATAAGAGAAATGTTAATATGTCCACTAACGATTTTTTTTCAGTAAGCAACAGTAGCCTCTTGTATCTAGGGATGTCAAAAATGTCAACCCTCTGACAGGGACAGAAGTAAGAATTCTCATGATGTCAAATAATTGTTTTTATTCAGCATTTCCTAAAAAACTGGTCACTGAACCGAAAAGATTTTTTTGGCCAACTTGCGGGACAACAGCTCCTATAAATATGTTAGGTTTCAAGATTATCTGGAAAAAATGCTAGGAGCGGTCGCTGACCAAATATTGCTCCCATACATTCCCTATGGGACATGTTGGGAACGGAAATGCAGTGTTCTGAAAGGTTCACATGTTTGCTAACGATTTTATTTTATTAATCCATAGTAGTATAATGTATCTACATATATGCCACATATCAAGCATCTTGATTCCAACAAATTGGGCTTATGCCAGATTTTCTCAAAAATGGGTCACCGTACCCAAAAAATATTTTGGGTCACCATGTGGGTCAAGACATGCTAGATGATTTCCAGTTTCAAGATGATAGAGGCAAAACTCTAGGAGCAGTCAGTATCCGAATATTGCTCTCATGCATTTCCTATGGGAACATGGGAGCACGGAAATGCAGAGTTATGAATGGTTAAACTGTTCGCTAACGATTTTATTTCACTAATCAAGAGTAGTCTAATACATCTACGCATATGGCAAATTTCAACCACCTGACCGCCCTAGAAATATGAAGTATCTCGATTCCAAAAAGTTTGGCTTATGCCGGAGAAGCCGGATTTTCTCCAAATCTGATCACCGTACCCAAAACGTTTACAATAACAATGCCGTCGTATGGAGATTGTGAATGCAGTCATCCTGTTTCTGTCATATTGGTGATTTTCATTGATAAGCATGGCTGGTTATCTGCGGATGACTCTTGCGCTGTTGTGAAGGGTGACATTTTTATTACTCCTGGGGTGGGGGAAAGAAGTAAGTGAAGTGCGGTGTCAACTTTATGGGACATGATGTATTTCGCTCTATAATGGCCGAGCCAGTGGGCAGGACAGAGTTACTTTAAAGCGCGGATGACGAAGAAGGGTGCTGTCGTAACTTGGATCAATCCATTATCAAATTCAACTTTTCGGTAGCAAACTCCTACTCATGACAGTAGCAAACTCCTACTCATGACAGACGACAGACTGTGGGCATCGTGCTCTCTTAATAATATTGACTGTTATTACGTGTGAATGAAGTATTATGTTGTTAGCTATTTCCCTATGACAGTCCCGGGGGGGGGGGGGGGGGGCCCATAGTGCGTACTGTAGATGGCTGTGGTGTGTTTCTTTCCACACGATCAGATTTCCATAAACCGGATAAGAAGGTGATTGTGGAAAATGTTGATAGTGTTGATTGCGATAGTGTACTGTGACGCTGGTGTATTGCGGATTGGGCATATCCAGGTTTCCAAGCTGGTGAAGGCCGAGTCTGTTGTGGTTGTGTGATGTTCTGACTGCTCACGGAGGGGGAGGTGGGGATTGGTCATGGATATGTGGACGGGGTTCCCCGTTGGAATGGGGGAATTGGTCATCTCCCATTACACGATGGTTGGTAATTTGGCATAGTTTGTAAGTACCAGGAAAATTCGAGCTGAGAGTCTGCTGAACAGGCTGCTTCCCTGCCCACCGCTGGCGGAGGGCGGGGGGGGGGCGGGGGGATGGGTGTGTGTGTGTGTTGCAGTGGTGCGGGTTGCCACCTCCTCTGTAACAGCTGACTCTCTCATATTTGAAAAGTGACGGTCTACAGACGACGAGTGGAGTGTGAAGTGGACAGGACGAATGATGTCCAAACTTGGTGCATTGAGAAGAGATGCGCATTGGAGATGGGGCGGTTGTGGTGCAAATGGTCGGGGAGCACCTTGAATGGCGCAATTTCGGGGTGTGGTCGGGTACACCGAGTTGTGCGGTTTTGCTGTTCTCCAAAATGAGCGAATGCCTCATCCGGCCTCTTCACTTCCATGCTATTCATTACATGTTCCGCCACACAAGAAGAATGGCCCGGGGCAGCCTCAGCTTCCGCTTGTGGTAATTCTATAATGGGGGTATAGCATGAAGTGGGTGGGAGTGGGAAGAGGTCAACGGAACAACTTTTCCATCCTTCCCCTTAGACAACACAAACGAGAAAGTCTTCAGATATGACTTCCCAGATCGTGTAGACCCGCACTGAGGAGGGAGAGAGTGAGTACGTATCTCGTCATCATCCTCAGCATTAGTCGCTTGTACACTGGACTCCCAGCTTGGTAGGAGATGGGTCGAACTGGCACCGCAGTGCTCTAGACTAATGTCAGGAATACTCGTCTCCGTAGAGACATCCGTCTGGGTACTGGTGCCATGTGGAAGGCCCAGTCCGAGCTCTGGTATGGGGGCATCACTGACACAAGGTTTAAGCCAATCGAACTGGATTACTGAGGTCAGACCATCTGAAGCGCGGATATGGTATGTCACGTCCGACGTCTTACCTACTACCACATAGGGGCCTTTCCACTGGTAACTCAGTTTACTCAGCACGTTTGCAGATCATTGTGAATCGTGTACCCAAACCATTCTTCCCACTTCATATGGATCTCCATGCACTCTCCGGTCGTGCCATGTTTTCTGACGCCGGTGTGCAGTGGATAAAGTAGCTCTCACTAAGTCATGGTTCTGTTCTATCCACTGCTGCATGAGCTCTACATAGCGAGATGGCGAATTTTTCTCCCCAGCAATCCTGGGCATGGCCAGATCCAGTGGCAAGGCTAATTCATGGCCTAAAATTAACCGCGCAGGGGTATAACCCATGCTGGAATGTACTGAAGTGTGGTATGCCATGAGCACATATGAGAGTCATAGATCCCAATCTTGACAATCAAGGCATGTTTCCTTCGTCAACATCTCCGCAAGCATACGGTTGAATCTTTCCACCATACCGTCGCTGAGGGGATGATATTGTGTAGATCTCGTTTTGACGATATGGAACAATTTGCAGAGCTCGGAGATCAGCCGGTTCTCAAAATTACTTCACTGATCAGAGTGCAGCTCATAAGGCCTTCCAAACTGGCAGAACACATTGCTTGTCAAGACCTCTGCTATTGTCTGGCAGAGCGAATGCTTCCACCCACTTCGTAAAATAATCTTGTAATACGAGGATGTATTTGTTTCCATCATCTGTCGTATTCAAGGGTCCGAGCACATCAATATCCACTCGTTCCCACGGGGCACCAACAATTTTTACTTGTTGTGGTGAGGAATGGTGCTGGCCAACAACGTGTCTTTGACATGGGACACATTTGGTGACCCATGCCTTTACACTATCGCGAATTCTGATCCAGTGGAATCTCTATTTTATTGTAGTTAATGTCCATTCCACAGCTAAATGTCTGGCATTATCGTGTAATTGTTGTAATATTGTTTCACGATAACATTCCGGAATCACCAGATGGTTATTAGTGTAGAGAATGCCTTGTTGTATGTGGCATTCCTTGAACCACTAGTAGTAGTACTTGGCTGTTGCGGATAGTGGTGTAACAGATTCCCGGGGAGGGCATACCCCCCTCATGGATCCACGCATATATATTTCGTGTCTGCGCATCTGTTGCTTGTTCATGAGCGACTTTCTGCGTGTTCCACTCTGCGCACTGCAATTCGGGGAACACTTGAGATGGCTGTGTTGTATGTGTCATGGTGGTGGCTACTTCGGATTCATCCTCGAGCCCGATTCTGCTCAAGGCGTCCGCATTTCCATGCAGTTTGCCAAGTCTAAGAACCACATTAAGTTAAAAGCCTGCAGGGATTCCTGCCACCTCGCTACATGGCCCTCCGGATTTTTAAGGTTGCGGAGCCAGAATAGGGAAGCATGATCCGTACGGAGGGTAAATGGGTGACTTATATTTATAATACTTGACTAAGTAGACCATAGCCAGTAATTCCCACTTGGTGGTCGCGTAACGTTTCTCTGTTATATTTAGAGTACACGAACCATAACCCAGTACCTGCTTCGTTCCATCCTCCCTGACCTGAGATAGAACTGTGTCAATAGCGTAAGCTGATGGATCAGTGTCCAGGATGAAATCGAGGTTAGGGTTAGGATGAGCGAGAATAGGAGCGGTCGTCTATAGACTGGTGGTGGCGTGTTGTGTATATGATGCGGACGTTCCGGCGGTACAGGTGACTGACGTGAATGATGTGCATGGTGTGTACATTGTCTGATGTATTGCTGGAATGGTGTAGCCGTGCCCTCATGTTCGTAGCGTGGTCCTGATGAATAATAAGGAGATGATGCGCGAAAAGGAGGTGATACAGGATATGGTACATGAGTATCCAGCCACTGATCACCCATTGATGATGTGGGTCAACATAATGGTCGTGAAGGCGGCAGTTGCCCCCATAGGGGTCTTTGACGTGGTCATCTGTGATCCGGCGTAGATGGTGGTAGCCTATCATGGAGATCCAATAAGGTGATGTATTGAGTTCCCACCTGTGAGGTATCACTAAATGTCCCCTCGCTGATTGGTGAGAACTCGTGTTGTGGCGGTGCTGGTCGTTCTGCACAGGTTAGATTTGTTACATCGTCGGTGAGCACGTGAACGGTACGTCCATCATGAGGCTACCTCCAAATCGAGGGAGCACTGACTGTTAGATGAAGGAGACTGGAACTCGCAGTTGGTGAGTGGATTCGCTTCTCCTTCATGGGGGTATGCACTGGTCTGCCGTTAAATCTCCGCCCATCACACCGCAAGTGCATGATGACCAGGATGGCTGGTTATCTGAGGATCTTGGGGTTGCGTTTCCATGTGCCATCTCCCGCATCGTACATAGACCGACTTCTGGACCCGCTGATCAGTGAGAACTCATGTCGTTCCGCACCATTTAAATTTGTGACATTGTCGGTGAGCATATGATGCTACATCTAAATCGAGGGAATACTGACCGCCAGATGAAGGAGACTGAAACTCGTGGTTGGTGAGTGTAGGCATGGGTTCCCTTCTCGTTCGAGCCCCACATCGGGCACCACTTGTAGCTCATGGGGGTATGTGTTGGCCCACTGTTAAATATCGCCCATCGCACCGCAAGTGCATGATGACTGGGATGGCTGGTTAGCTGTGGATCTCAGGGTTGCGGATCATGTATGACGTCTCTCCGTGGTGTACAAAAACTGACTTCTAGAGCCGGTGGAACACTGATGTTCCAATAGGGCCGTGCGACCATTGCCGCTGAGATTGAACCACAGGGTGTCATCCCAACTGTTTGTGTCACCGGTGTGTCTATCCATACTAATTTAGAGAATGGAACAATTAGAATAATATATTGGAAATATAAATAAGTACTATACAAACAAGGTGAATCGTTTGACAGTAAAATGAGCACAATGATACACAATATAGAGCTAGCTGGTGTCCTTTCTACATGGTGTCACTGGTGGGACCACACCTATCCCTGAATCCACAGAGGTATCCCCGCAAGAGACGCATACACATAGGAGATCACTGAGTAACTTAATATAAGCTAATATACCCCTAACATACATAGAGAGAACAATGTTGCTGCGAGAGGAAAGCGCCTCGCACGGGCCTCCGTCACCGAATATTTCATGATGGTGCGAGAGGAAGGTGCCTCGCATGGGCCTCCATCACAGGAATCTCGCTGTAGCTAGAGGCAAGTGCCTCGTGTGGGCCTCCATCACAGGAAAATGCCTTCGACGCCGAAGCAGAGGAAAAGAGTTGGCAAAAAGGGCCACTCCTTTGTTCATCAGAAAATGCTAAGTGCTGAAAAATCCTAATGAAGCCATAATTAACGTGATGTGTACTGGTTTGCGTGAAGGCGGAACGAGCGATTTCCGAAGAATTCCCACGTCACCGTCTTATGTAGTTCCAAGATGCTGTATTGGTAGATGCTGCTATATTTATGCGGGCCTTCTGCAGCAGACTAACCTACCAATTAAGTGTTAGAAACGAAAACTAGCTTTGGCCGCAAGTGGCAGGGATTCCTACCTATCATTACATATAGCTGTCTAATGGGCACAGATGCCTAGCTTCCCGTAGGTCGCTTTGAAAGAGCATCTACCTCCACCAACAGCATGTGTACATGTTACATCACAACGCATTCGAATTTGATGAAAATCCGGCTACCTTGCTCCGCAACCACATAAAACATCACCTGGACAATGGCTACATTTCACATAAGCAAGTTTGATCACTGACATATCGTTTAAGGCGGGGATAGAGAGGCGAATATCCATCGCAAGTGTCCTTCCCGTGAGGGTGTGGCAGATTCCAAGATCCCTCCCAGATGAGTTGGATGGAGATGCGTGTCTCGTCCGTCGCCGCTTCTTACGGAATCCAACTTTTGACCTGTCATTAGGATTAGGTTCCAATATGCCCAGATATGCACTGCGGGCGGGTAAATAAACTTATCAAACTCACATTTATAACTATATGTTTTCGCAGTGCTTTCCTTCATTGGCGGGGTTATCTAGCTAACAAGTATCTGCGGATATGGGGGAGATGTATGTAAATCAGTACTTTAACCATCACTGCTCCGAAACCTAAGATAGTTTCCCGGGGTCGGATCAGATCAACATGCTGATGGGACGTCTGATCAATTAAGAGCCAGTGGATCATGGAAAGAGATAATAACTTGATATATATATGAGGCCTTATAGGTATTTGGCCAATTTTACACAACCTTGCCAGAGTGCGGGGCTACATTATTGCAACAACAGGAAAGGAGGCTTACACTATATGTCTCCTAACGAAGAGATTGTCCCTAACCACTTTAACCTATCCTATTGAGGTAAATAGTAAGGGTTAGTCGGTAACATGCCAGGCTCAAACCTCAGTGTAAAATTGATGATGGTAGGAATAAATGATGTGGATATAAATGTTGCTGTTTAGTATTTCCTAGCGTACTGCGGTCTAAGATTTCTATAATTAAACAAAACATATCAATGGAATGGCTATCTGCCATATACAACTAACCAATGCAATGAGAAATGACTATATATATATATATATATATATATATATATATATATATATATATATATATATATATATATATATATATATATATATATATATATATATATATATATATATATATATGAATTAATGAGGTAGTACGTATCAGGTTGAAAAACCCAAACAGTGCGGTTAGTTTAAAGCACAGTAAATAAGGATAATATGAACAGTAATAAAGAAATTATAAATTATATTCATAGCACGAGTTGACATGTTCTCTGGAGCTGGAGAGATTTCCGCAGGCAATTTCCGCAGTTTGTCTCCACAGGTTGGCTCCGCAAGCTGGCTTCTTCAGGCAGGGTAGATACGGTGCATACTCAGGACAGTGAAACAGAGCAGTGAAATGACATCTATTAGATATTCTCTATAACTCGATCATAATTTATGCGGAAGTGAGAAGGTTCTCCGTCCAGCGACGGAAGCAGTAAAGTTAAAGGTTGCCCATTAACAGAGAGGGTGGTATAATAATGTTAAGCAGATACATAACTTGGCACACGGTGCGGGATGCATTGCATAGCTCTTGCGGCGCACCTAGCAAAGTCCACCAGACTGTGGTCCAAAAGTTAATTAAAACACACATGACATGCAGTCCAGAATTTAGTGTCCACTTTTCAGCGTGGTTGGCAGATCCGGCAAGTCGTCCACCAAGAATCGCCGTAGCTCTACATCGCGTAGGATTACATCCTGGGCCCACATGGTCCCTCCCGCAGAAGTTGCGTTAGGAAAGTCTAAATTTAAATTTAGTTTATTACTCCCGGATGGCCGTCCGGGAGTATCCAAAATTATGTGGCAGCCGAGGACGTCCTACCACCACGGATGTGATGGGTTCCATAAGACACCGGTTGAAGTGAAGATCACTGGTAGATCAGCAGGTTACATCCGTCATCCTGGTGGTCCCGTCGTTATGCGCGGGTCCGGCTTCCACGCCGGCGATGCTCCTGATCCTCTATTTTTCACCCCTTTTATACTCGCTGTGACCTCAGAGCTGGGGGCCTCAACCAATCAGCGGTCGAGCGTCAGCCAATCAGCGTGCTGGTATGCTAGTGACGTATCGACCACGTGTACACAAATCTCTGTACTTGGTTTAATATATACATCTGACTACGACATTATAGCAATATTCTAAGTATAATTTAGCGGGGAGCTTTGACGATAACTCAGCCATTTCTGGGCCGATTTTAAAATGGTTTACAGTTTATGAAAGCGCGTTTAAAAACGAGGACGGATAACTTATAAACATTTACGAGTACCTACTCGGTACACTATAGGCATGCGCTCGCCTCCAATTCTGAGACGTGTTATCAGGGAAGCTCTGACGTGCACGCATGCGCACCACCTGTTCTATCAGATCTCTCATAGGGCTTATGTACGCATACTATCCTACCCAGGGGGCGTACTTGGAGTGAATCCGGAGTGGCCGTTCCGTACCCAGCTTTGCTGGGACAATCAGTACCTGTCCGGTCGGTCCATGCTACAGCACACACATGCACGCACGCACGCACGCACGCACGCACGCACGCACGCACGCACGCACGCACGCACGCACGCACGCACGCACGCACGCACGCACGCACGCACGCACGCACGCACGCGCGCGCGCACACACACACACACATACGCAAGTACGCACGCACGCACATCTATTCAACTGTCAATTATTTCTTGGAGAAAGAACAAATTTAGCTAGCGTCATCTTAGGGATGGGATCCATCTAGGATAATTTTTTTTATTAGTAGACAAATGGAATGAGTTGTTGGATAGGGCCATCAAGATAAATAACAAAGTTATCTTGCCTGCATACTCTAAGTATTCGTCAGAAGATTAGGGGGAGGGGCCTTTCTCTAGTTCGATAGGGAGGGGCAGTTGTATACATCACAATGTGTGATTTCTGTTAAGGATAAATAACCATAACTAGGGGGAGGGTATTTCTGGTAAGTGTAAATAACAATTATTGGGGGTGGTCGGGTCTGTTTTAGCTTGTGTATGTATGGGTGCTGATTGATTGGCAAATGCCACTTTCAGTTATTTGGAAAACGTAAATATATAAAAACTCATGGACGTAAGATATTACATGTGAGGTGACATCACTACTGGCATTGGCGTGGGGGAGGAATGCGAGGCACGAATTGGCTCACCTCGAATTCTTTAGAGCTAATCTGGCAACACTGTTTATAATTTGGAAGACAAGTAACTCGTCTGCATCTGCTTACCAAGGTGAGTGTTACATTACTATGGAAGTTTTTGGCTGGAAAAAATCCTAGATGGCTGCCAACCCATTTATCCAAATGTTTTGAAAATGGAAAATTTGAAATCCTACCACAAAACATAAACAAAACCAATTTCGGCTTCAAAATCCATCAAATACAAAAATTTCAATCTGGCCGCCAAAATGTTTAAATCTGATTGGTCGATGGCGGCTGTGTCGTGGATTTTAACATACTGACTTCCCTTGAACAAACTAGAATGGCCTTTAGTCCCTAACCATACATCCCAATTTTTGGCCTGATCTGTTCTGCGGATTGGGAGACCTCGTTTTCGTGACAATTAAATAAAGATGGGGCGAGCTTGGGTCTGATTTTCAAACTTTTTTCTTTTGTTCTTTCCTTTGTTCTGTCCTTTGTTATTTTGACACCTTCTTTTCTTTGATCGTGCCTTTTGAAAAGGTGTTAAATCGGACCTCAGCCCTCCTCCGGTTCTGATTGGATGTTAGATGTAGAGGGTAGCCCTCCCCCTCATTAAATCATGTGACGCCTGTCATCCAGGTGAGTTTAAGGGTAATTAGCATAATGATTGACAAGTTAACACTTAATGAGGGTAATTAATGATGATTGACGGGCTACATGTCTGGACTCGTAGCATTTACGAGAATGGTTTTATATGAACAATTGCGACCCAGTGAAGACAATAGACGCTAAAAGAATGGCGCCTGCAAATAGCTATCTAAAATGGCGGCTATACGTCTAGTTGGTTAAAGTGGCCATAAAGTAACAAATAGTCCTACATTTAGCTAAGATACGTACATTATATGAATAGATGAGAACTTTAAGCATTAGATTAATGGCTGATTCCTGTCGCTCGGATAATGGGCAGAGATAAATCGGGCTATGCAGTAATGCGCCCTTTACTCTCTGGCTCTAGTGTCAACTTAAAGTTAATGGTTGATGAAGACGTTCGGTTTGAAATAGTCAGAACTCTAAACATTGGTGTAAACGTTAACTCAAAGTTAATATCGGACGGGTTATACATTACTACTACGGTTGTAGAACTTAAACTAACTAGAGGATGACACTGTAAAGACTAAGGATTACATATTCTCGAGAGACTGCATGACTCGCTTACTGGGGTTAATGTCTAAGCAACACAGCAGCGACAACGTTGTCGATGTAACTAATTCTGATTCTGAAATAGACTGGGCCATTCAGAACCTTCTTGATCACATATCCCCAGAGGATCTCAGCGTATTAGATTACGCTATTCAATAGGTGTCTATGGATGTAGAAGAAGAAATGCAATTGGGATTCGAACCTTTACCAGACACGCTGAGTCTAATGATTTACCTGATAACGAAGACGAGTGTTTTACATCGCTCGACTCACCCAGTGATGTTGAAACTTATGCTCAACCTATTGCTACACAGTATACACCCGATACGTTCCATCAAGATATACATGAATGTGAATATCAGAGTTTTGACTCCAAAAACGTTCCATAATCTACCAGAGACAATGCTACAGCTATTTTCGCAAACTTATTGAATTTAGCGATCCGTAGACTAGCGATTCAGGACTGCTATGGGTGCCAACATGACAGACCATCTCAACGCGAACACCAGTGCATGGGTATCAATTATTCCTTAAGACCTCTCGACAATGTAGAATTACATTACTTAAACGCATTAGAATGTGTACCTAAAATCGATTTCTTTCAGGCATTGTCTACAGATCCGAATTTATATTGAAATGTATACGAGTTATACAAAGCCTCTAAGACTGAATGGCTAAACGATGTACTACGCACTGTTTATAAGCTGTGCGAATAATATATATTATTACAGCTATCAAAATGATATATATATATATATATATATATATATATATATATATATATATATATATATATATATATATATATATATATATATATATATATATATATATATATATAAAACAGCGTTTCTATATTCGCTAACACCCCACCCATCCCCACCCGAGCACCCACAGGGTAGGCCGCTCACCACGCCCATACCTCATCGATGGCAAGCATCATCCTCTCAGAATTATAATTTTAACGTAGGTCCCCTAGAGTTACACAGATGTCTGACGTAGTCGGCTAACAAACATCCAATCCAAACCCGAGTCCACTATCCCCCGCCCAACGACCACAGACCAGGCTTATGAATAGCTATCAACAAATATCTCTGATGAGCCATTCATTCAACCCTTTAATCCTCTATGTGTCATTAGCCTGCTGCGTCAGACATCTGCGTGACTTTAGAACTATGTTAAAATTATAATTCTTGAAAAGAAAAAAGAATGTGAAAAACAGACTTTGAAATGTATTTTAACATGAATATGGTAAAAGCGAGCTTAAACCATATTGTTTAAAAAACATCTGCAGCTGCCTAACTGGTAAAATAAATGAACAAAATTTAGGCGAGCAGCATTTTTTTTATTGCAACGTTCTACGTTGAAGCACTATAAACCTATAATCTAATAATTTATGGGCTAAGCTTTGGACAATTCGATCATATTTTGTTAAATCGAGTAATGACTATAATTGAAATCATTGTCAGTCCATGAATCCTATGACACAGAAAATATATGCAGAACTCTCCACGAGTTGATAATAGTGGCTGCACAGTAACGCCATTATATATATATATATATATATATATATATATATATATATATATATATATATATATATATATATATATATATATATATATATATATATGGGTTACATAATGGCCCCGTTTTGACAGTTAGTTCAGACCATGGGGTATGCCCGAACGAGTCAGAATATTCGGGAAATATAACACGATCCAATGAGTGCCTGGAAGCGTCTCAGCATCTGTATTAACGATGAGACACGAGGGTCATCTGATACGTTTAGGTATACAGTCTTTAGCGAAAACACCTAGAAACATCCGACCTAATTTCCAGTCTCCTGAGCAAATCTATTCGAGATCTCTAGTAGTTAACATAATAATAATAATAATAATAATAATAATAATAATAATAATAATAATGATGAAACGCTCAATGTCACAAATACAATTAGATATTTTTTGTTTCTTTCCAAATAACTATACAGATGTATACGGTTGATATACGTTTGATGAGTGCACACGCACATATGTGCTGGCACTCGGTGTGCATGTGTGTGCGCGTGCATGCATGTGTGTGTGTGTGTGTGTGTGTGTGTGTGTGTGTGTGTGTGTGTGTGTGTGTGTGTGTGTGTGTGTGTGTGTGTGTGTGTGTGCGTGTGCGTACGTGCGTGCGTGCGTGTGCATGGGGTGTGGTTGGGTTGGATGAGTGCGTTAGTAGTCCGTGGTAACGTTACGATCACTGTCAATACTTATAATGTTATTAAATTCTGCATAACATATTACGTTCACAGTATCAGGCAATGCCGCTTTAAATTTTAGCTGGAGACGTAGGCTTCCTTGTTTCGTAAGTTAGACATGATCACCTGTAGTGAGGTCTGAAGTGTAGTCAAAGGCAAAAAACGTGTAACCTGCCTTATATTCATCGATGTTAATCCCTCCCTATGCATTTGTTATCGAATAATGTACCAGTTCCATTAAACAACGTCAAGAATGATTCTGTAAAATTATAACCAGCAGCTGTGAAATTCAGTGTAAGAGTGTCTCCAGACACTTGCTCGTTATCCATATCGCAGTGTTGAAAACTGTACGAGTTTGTATCGAAATCTCCGTTATAAGCTCTATTGCTAACTATACCGAATATAACTCTACTCGGTAGGTCCCGAGAACAACATTGCCCCTATATTGTCCGCTACTAGTCCCTGCGGGAATGGTGAATGATTTGACAATAACTCTTTTAATAGGGTATCTCGTGGCGGCCTTTAGCAATGTCGACGCATGAGTGTTAATTCCCACTGGAATAGGTTTAACCGTACATAAATTTAATGTAGTGAAGCTTTTCCGGCCCGGCTGCCACCAATTGGAGCACTAATTTCATCCACACCAGTGTTTGCCACATGCCCTGGAGCGCAACCATGTCTGACACCAGCCGAAGTTGGTGTTCCCACTGACAGGCAATATTATGTAAGTGGCTTCGAAGCATGGCTAGTTTCAAGCTCTGGTAGTGTGGCATTATTACTGACAGGCTCTGGCTTTATTTTAACATCCATCCACCTAGCATTTGCAATACTTAATCTATCAGCGCTAGCTTGGTTTTGTGATGCTGCTGCATCTGTATATCCAGCTAGCAACTGCGCCATTGCGGCCATTGTTGCCTCAACCCCTAAGGCAGTGATAATGGCTTCTAGGCCTTCTCTTGCCTGTTCCTGTGAGTTGGCCATAGGTGGACTGCAAGGCCTGCCATGTGCATTAACTGGTAGTATGTTTTGCTCATGGTTACATAGGCCAAATCGTCTCAGGCTTGGCAGAGAAGAGCTCTGTTCGTGGGTGCTGTATGTATGGCTGTTCAGGCCCAAACCATCATTACTACTGCCCATAAAGCGTTCATGATCTATTGAAAATGATACATTGACGCTCATGCCTGGCTGTGGATATGCCAGCATATTTGTCTGCTCCATGGCAGTCGGTGGTGCTCCAAAATTAGTTATCGTGGGACCAATACACGTCTCATTGGTGTCGTAAATGCTTCCCACCTCATACTGCTTTTCAGCCTTTGGCTGAGGTGTTATTCCACACACAGATACAGTGTTCCTGTGAGGCTCCAGACGATAATTCGTACTACTAGCGTGGTAGTACTCACTGGGTGTACATCACTGGTAAGCTGGCGAATGTTACGCCTTGATGCAAGCTGTTGTACTTTCCGTGACAACGCATGTAGTGGATTGAACTGGCCTTCCATAGTGTAGGTAATCTTTCTCGTACACACACACACACGTACAGCGCCACAATCCAAGCAGAATATGGTGTTTCTGCAGCCTCTGAGAGGTACCAAACACTGTTCAAGGGGCGTCACTCTGCGTGGTAATGTGTTGTTCGTGATACGAGTTGTCTCCCTTGTATCGTCACACAGGCTTGATATTATTTCAACAGACGCTAGTGTAATATTATGAATAGTTGCAGTAACTATTTAGCAAGACTACGTTATTAGCAATGTTGCGATGGTGCTAATGTTCTTGGAAAATTCGCATACATACAAATATACTTGTGTGTATCTTGACAACAACTGGTTAACCTTTGTATGCTGTCAATGGGGTCTCTTGGTGATTTCAAGTCCTAGTGACTCTGTAATTTTGTTGAAATCACCCCAGGACGAACGATAATCCGTTTCGTCTGGTCTAAGCAACAATATGTATGACCATCTAGTTTTTAGAGAGAAATATTTGTGCTAATCTGTGTGTATGAGCATAGGACTATGTGCGTTATTTAATGTGATCAGCTAGCTTTTTTAGTTGTAGATGGTGTGTTTTGTGTGCTAGAATTGAATGTTTGTTCGTATGTTTGTGTGTGTAATGTGTATGTGTGATCATGTCCTACTGTGTACGGTTTCTCTCTTCTACTACTATGATCATGAGTATAATATTGTCTTGAGGAGCGTGAGCTATGATAGCTAAACCAATGTATAAAACAAACCGAATTTGTGTAGGTGATGTTCTATCGTCAAAAATATTAACATGGTGTTTTAACAGCTAAAAGGAAACAGAACAGCAGACGTTAGTTCGTTGGTATTGTACTATGTAGGATATTGTGGAATCTAGCGGTCTGTACACAGATACACTATTGCACACTGTTGCTTTGCAAACAGTGTACAATAGTGGTGCGATTCCTACCATACCCACGTCAGTCTTACGAAAGACCTACTCTCTACTCGTGGCTGTATTCACACATCAGATCATGTACACCGTACCGATGTCCACATGGTCTGCCTGTTGAACACATTCGAGGTAGGCCCACGCACGAGGAATGCCAGGGTATTGCGGACCAGACCTGAATTGCCACAACTTTGAGTTATATCAGTGTTAGCTGTTACAGACTCACTACTTGCAGAAGCTTTCGGATGCTTGCCTGTAACATTCCCCTTGGAGGCTATCACTACGAGTCTTTCAACTCTACGGTCAAGCTACAAACACAGAGAGAATTTGCCAACACCTCACCAGATCTTTCTACATCAATGTCTGTCTGTCTGAGCTGCTATGTATCGGCCGAGCTGTTAATTTTAGCAGCAACGTTAGAGCATAATTTCGCGTTCATCTACAACAAATTTCGGCGTATCATGCTCCTAAAAAGACGAAATAATTATGCATCTGCCATCAGTCTAACGTTCAGTCTAATGCTCAGACTAACGTGCACAAACTTGGCAGCATATAGACATGCAGAGAGGCATAGGTAGAGTGCGCACGAGGAATACCAGGGTATTGCACTCTGAAAGGTTATTATGCCTGGGTGCTAATGTCTATTAGACACAGTCGGCCCAATCAGCATTGGTTAGTGGTTAGTTAAAGAGAGAGAGAGAGAGAGAGAGAGAGAGAGAGAGAGAGAGAGAGAGAGAGGTGTTGAGGCAATTGTGTCTGTATAAATACGTCAATGAACACTAATCAAAGTAAATCAGACACAATCTAAAATTTACCTATTCTTCTACGAGTTATAAATGTTACTAACAGAACTTTCTTATTAATGTGTGAATGAAAAACTCTGCAATCAATTTTACATTAATTAATTTAATCCTACTCAGTCAGAGCAAATTGCATGTATTCGTGTATTTAAGACTGTGTTATATTGACATTTTGAAGAATCGTTCGTTACTTCGTACCCTACGGAATAGGGGTGAGCCCATCGAGGCTGGATTTCCACAAACAGATACAGATATGGCTCACTGCTAGAAGCAGAAGGCGAAGAAATGCTGTGTGCGCTGCCTTTTATACTCTCCAGAGAGCATATCCGCTGTTTTTACATCAACTTTTAATTGGCCAGAAGCGTAATGACGTATTATTATTATTTGGGAAAACTCTCTCTAATTTGACATGTCTATAAATCACATGTATAACCTAATTGCTGATTCCATCAATATATGGCTACGAATATTTGTTTGGACGACTGTCTGTGTTATAAATTCGTTCAGAATTAAATTTTCATTGCTGGATAAAGTTGTGAACACCCCAAGAAATCTAATAATGCTTGAACAAGATGATAGGCCGTGACCTCTCTAACCCGGGGCGTGGCTAGTCAAGGGGGCGCAACAAAATTCCCACGGTTGAATTATGTCAAGCGCCGGGTTACAGCAGTTCTCTTGAATTTTTCGTGTATTTACATCACATAGATACTATTTTTCGGCATCAGAATATACCATTCTTATTCTCATATGGCCTGAAATGAGCTATGATAAATACAAAAGGTGCCGTGCTTCCCTCTAGCATGTCATTCTGACATCTTAAATGGTCGACCCCGATAAATGACGTCATGGGTGTGGTTTACTATACGCATTTCCGTGTTTTAAAATCGGCTCTTTCCTTGCTCAAGCATTATTTTCAGGGCTTTTAAGTGAATGGGTATGTCAAATATACATGTTTCTTTCCATCAATGCATTCCCGCAACAGTGCCACGCTGAATAAGTTTGTATTTGACTGTGAAAGGCAACATTAAGGAAGTATTTCCTCTTCTTGTTCGGAAAGGTGTGTTGGGAGTCCCTCCCCTATGTAGAATAGGTAAACCAACAACTTCGCATCGTACGGTGAAAACCGCTGGTACCTGCATAATACGAGTATCAAACTATTATATTTGATCAGAATTGTTGTTAAATCGTTCCACAATATCAGAATACACGTGAACATCCACCGCAAAGTATTACAGTAGCTTCGTGCAGACGTAATTTGTAAGTGTACGCATTGCCACGAATTAGGTTAAAATCTGGCTTACTCGATGTAAAACATAGCTTTAACGAAACACTGATGACTAAATATTTTTCCTGAAGAAAAAATGTTGTGCGGGTGAATTCTACCGACCATTTCCAAAGGGTTACTTAGGGCAATGTTAAGCTTTCTACGCATATAACCTACATTCTTATTAGCTTTATATCCTGCTGTTTCCTTAAACCATAATGCAGCCGTTAATTGACTCGATCTATGCTCTGTCGAATTAAATATGCTTTCGAAATAACTGTGAAAAGCATAGAATATCATTAGCGTCAGAAATACACTTTCCGTTTAAAACGACGTCTACTCGAGAAAACATAGAGCCAACCCATAGGTTAATCGGTGCAACATCGCTGTTCGCTGTTAAAGGCGTTTCTGCACCCCGCAACCAGCTGTGCAATGCTAGCCTTAATGTAAATGTAACTTTGAGCTAAATCTATGTATTCGTCGTCGACAGAGACAGCAATCAGCCAGATCGTGCATCTCACGGAGTACATTGGTCCCAGCCACCACAAGTTTGAAGTCATCTAGCTTCCCCACCTCCTGGACCACCCCTCCCTTCTGAACCAAGACTGCTACAGCTACGCAGTCAAAGGCACCTCGTTGCAATGAGTACATTGGTCCCAGCCACCACAAGTTTGAAGTCATCTAGCTTCCCCTTACCCCCTGGACCACCCCTCCCTTCTGAACCAAGACTGCTACAGCTACGCAGTCAAAGGCACCTCGTTGCAATGTAAACTCTAGACACTGGTTAGCGGTGGCCTGGACCTGCTGATGCTCTCACTCTACATGTAGGATTCGTTGTCTAGAGCCTGCACGTTTTAGTTCCTGGTCGTTCCCATCATGCCAAACCTGAAGTCGTGGAGAGGTCATCGTTACATCCATAAGATGTTCGGTGTACACCCGGAGGAACAGTTTGTCCTGCATCTAGGCTGGGTTCAGATGTGTGTTCTCGAGGAGGGAGAAGAGTGGCACAGCAACAGGTGCTTCTGTGTGTGGTTGTAAGTCGAATTCTGTGAAGCCTTCATCACATCCGACGGCATAGATCCTTTCCCCTTCATGTAGTAGGAAGGTCCATGAGCAAGTGGAGCCAGGACTCGGTACTCATCGTTCACATAGGTGGTGTCCAGGGTGTTGTTGCTCTGCATAATCTCCCACCTGCTCACCACCTGTGGGAGCTCTACCTTCTTCGCCTGTGCTCTTGAGCTTGAACTTGAGCATCATGCGCCTAATCTCATGGATCTGTCCCGAGAGGGCGAAGTCGATGAACTTCCCCACTGTGGATCGAGAGTTCGCATCATGGATACTAGGTCAAGTGACTGTCAGACAGTCCTTCCGAGGAGCAGTGTGGTGCGAGGCTGCAGGTTCACCTGCCCCGTCTGGATGCTGTGCATACTGCTGCATGTTTAACATCCAGGTATATACAGGTTTTAAACGGTGATGTATAAAGTACTACTTCACTAGCTCGTCTTCGGTCGGCAGAAGAAACCTATATCACCCTCCAAGAAACCAGTACAGCCGCCGATTGACAGGGTCTGATGACTACTTTATGACATCAACATTATCCACGAGCGAGCCAAGGTCTCACCGCCTTCTAATGCGGAGATTCTGACTGCCATAGAGGAGACCACACCAGCCCATAGTACGAAGGAATTATTGACTAGGATGCTCTACCAGAAGTTTGACAGTGCCCAGGGCAGATCACTAGATCTCCCCAGACACCCAGTAAGAGTCCTGTAATTCTAGCTTTCCAGAAGGTTAGGGTTGATCCCAAAGATCTCCTAACGGTAGGGAAGTGGGCTGGCGTATTCGATATCCACACTGATGATGAACACCGGATGTTGGATGATATACAGACTGGAGCCAGATTACTTTCGAGCGCAGATCAGTATAGTTGTGACTGAGGGCCATGAGGCTTGGCATGCCACTGATCACACTGACGGTAGAGAGGAGGGGTTGGCCGCCGGCCACAAGGAGGCCATTGAGCACATCTTCAACGAAAGAGGGTGCAAGCAGTTGGTGAGAGATGAGGCAGCATTTAGAATATTCCACGCTGAGAACTACCAGGACTACCTCATCAAAACTGTTCTCAAGGCAGCTGCTAAGAGGTCATGGCTGAAGTGAGTCTTCTGCGAGAGGTTTCAGAAGAATAGAGTCGTCATCTGATCCTGAGTGGGAAAAGTTTCAGATGGCGAAGTTCCTCAAGCTTCTGAACAAATCCCTCAAGCTTCTGAAGAAATTCCTCAAGCTTCTGACGAAGTTCCTCGACCCTGAAAAAGAGTCCCTGCCGCTACTACTACTGTCGTGGCTCAGCTTCCTGAGCTAATGCTTTCGCTTTAGCTTCCTGGTGGGATCCAACTTGTAACTGAAGTTTTCTTCTTTCCCCAGAGAAGGTTTGAAGTGTGACAGCTTACGTGTCTCCTTGTTGCTGAAGATGAATTGGTACCGTTGACCCACCCTCTGTACTCCAGCGACAAAGTCCGGTTTGATCTAGTTTAGGGTCAGGCTGTCATATATTGTCTCCAGCAGGGCACGCCCACACATATCTGGCGAGATCTCATGGGTGTATTTCTCAAAGAGGATAAGGACAGTGATTTTGGTGTGACGGATGCACCTTGTGATGTCGCTGAGGTAGGTGACCATCTTCTGGTCCATTGCAGGGTCATCGGTGACTAGAACAAGTGGGTCTGTCAGTAGAGCTGCTAGCAGCTTCTCCAATAGTGCCTGGAGGTTCCCCGTTTTGGCTATTGGGCCATTATACCACTGGTTGTTGTCATCGACAGCGTCAGTGGCAGAGTCGGATACCAGGAGTATGTAGCGCTCATGCAGATGTTCTGCCAGTAAGACGCGCAACAAGATGTTTTTTCCATGTCGCGAAGGGGAGATAATCAATACCACCTGCCCAGCATCGGCCGGTCTACTGCTGTATGGTACAAACATGTTGCGCATGCGTCAGCACCTGTTTGGCTGTAGCCTCGTCTATATCTGGGAGTTTAAATGGAAGCACTTCCTGTATGAGCTATATTGCCTGCAGGACCGGCATCGTTGTACCGCCAGCCGAGACAAATGATGTGATGGAGGTGTCGAGCATGAAATCCCAACAACAGCTGAGAAGGTAACGCAAGGGCCTGTGTCAGTAGCAGTTTCCAGAACATCGAGTACCCATATGAGACAAGCCTGTGAGGTCATGTCTATCAAAAGGTCTTAAACGGCAAGTCGAAGAACCCTGACTTCTTCACCTCGGGGAGTTGGAGTTCAGAGGCAGCTCCTTTTTCACCATCAATGCTAACATTCCTGACTGTGATCCTACCAATCTTTAGATTATTTCCATCCAGTCGGAAGGAGCTTCTGCTCTTGAACAGGTTCTGAACGAACTCATATGCCTGTGATTCAGCCAACAGCTTGATGGCTCTTTCATCACTCATCCCAAGGGCACCTTTGACAATTAGCCTGTCCTCTAGTGTCATTCCTCTGTAGACCGGCCGAGGCTCCTATGGATTGTACATTTCCGATGAGGTCTCTGACTGGTACAGTATCATGGATTTCCCATGGTTTACCCTTCTCATCGAAGTCCATGAATGAGAGGGGGGCAACAGTGTGCTCTGAGCCGAAGCATGCCTCACCTAAGTGTGCCAACTTCCCAATCCCCTTGCTTTCTAGGTCTATAAGTGATAGAGACATTGTTGGATATATATATATATATATATATATATATATATATATATATATATATATATAGCGGCTTAAACCTAGTCATATCCCCAGTGAAACAGATGGGCGTAGGTAGACCAGGCAGTGGGCCAAGGAAAGAGGTAGCAGTACTCAGGATACTGGGCCTCCCTGCAGGGGCATGCCTTGTGGGGGAAACCACCATTTCTGGGCATTGGAAATCCTCAGTCCATGTGATCGATTATGCGCTACCGAATCTGGCATAGCCCACCATGCCTCATAAGCTACTGTTGTCTCATGGACCTGCCAGGCTTCCATTATATATACCCGTCTTAAAGATAGACATAGGCCACGATGATCTCAGCCATAGCACTCGTCTCTAGTCCTAGAACCACAGCGTCCATTAGAGGACTGCATTCGCCCATAATCTTGGCGGCAACAGTATAGGAGGTGCCACCGATAGCGATCTTTGGGATGGGATGTGTTATTCCTAGACAGAGGTCGACAACCATACTCGACACTGTAGCAAGGACAGCGGCTCCAGCAGCAGGAATAACCTCATTAGCACCTGTCATCTTTACCAATGCCACGTTCACAGCCACGTTACTGGCAACATGAATGGCCAGCCTGTGTCAGTAGCTGCTGGGTCTTGCTTTTGGGTATCTTCTCCACCTTCTGGAGACTTGCCTGGCTCTCCGGGAGTTGCTTTACAATCTGTACCGTTGACGTCATTGTTTAAGCCCTGAGTATACAACGCGTTTAAATGTATACACTCTACCTCGAGATTGCTAAGCAGCTCTAACCAGTCTGCATTTGTCAGCTGCTTATATTGGTATTTGGGAATATCCATAGCACTATACATAGAGGTTTAAACAATGGACCTATGCACTAAGTACTATGATGTCTTCCGCACCAAATTGAAGGGCTACAAGAAGAAGTCACCAGATGAGCTCGCCCAGCTCTCTAACGCTGAGGTAATAGAGGAGCTGACAGCTGTGAAGCTCTACCTACGATTTGGTAAGGGGCAGATCTGCTTCGTCGAATACCTCATTATGGGTGGCAGTGGCGTAGAGCATCTGCATACTAACGGATTCTACAAGGATCGAGAGTATCTGTCGGACGTGTTCCAGCAGTTTCAGGCATCCATAGCATCCCCTGACTCTGAGTAGAATAAGGCTCTGCGCTACTACAAGCTGGAAAAGGGCTGTACCACTGAACCATACAGTCCTTGGGTGTATATGCTGACAGTGTGTTTGGGGACTGTTGGGTAGGCCAAGCTAGTTCAGGCAATCTCATTTGCCACGACTCCAGCACCAGAGAGTCAGGATGATCTATTGCTCGAAGCGCTGGATCTACTAGCGGCGGAGAGAACTGGTGACAAGCACAGCAATAGCCATACCTGACACTACTCATAGGGCTATTGTCCTGCTAGCACTGCCGGGCAGGGTGGTGGGTGTCAGCATGGGTCGCCGTTTGTCGTTCAGCACTCTGTGTGTAGGAACAACAGTCAGAACGGCGGTAGCATTGTCCCTCGTAGGAGACCGTGGGGACCTAGGTGTCATGGGCGTCAGGACGACATGCGTGGCCGAGTTGATGTCAGTGTCAAACCCAAAGTGGACACCGGGGGGAATTTCCCTCGACTATCATGCTGTTATAACCGCTGACCACAAGGTCCTCGATATTCACAATCAGGTTGCTCGGAATAAGCCAGAGGTGTGGAGATATGGCAAAGTCCAGCTGGCGGCAGGCCTTCTGTAACCCTTGCTGGATCTTGGCAATGAGATTTCTAGGGTCTGCAATGATGATCATGTCCTCGACGAGACTGCTGAACAATCCCCGCTGGTGTAAGCCATGAGATTGTGTGTGGGATAAAGTATTTCCAGGCATCTGGGTGGTCTTTCCTGATGGTGGTTATGTGCATATTCTGCACCCTCACTCCGGATCTGAGTCTGGATCAAATGAGAATGTCGCTGACTTCCGACAGCCGATCTTCCATGGTGTCTGATAGGGGAAGCCTGTGTAGTCTCATCTCGGGTCACCATACATAATGCCCAGGCCCTTGTTGTCACCACCATACCACCGATAGTCTGAGTGGGCATTGAACTCTCACTGGAGTCTACTGGCTGCTGAGAGGCTGTAGCTAGCAGTTCCCACTGGCTGTGGGTTGAAATCATTCGCATCAGGCAGGCTTGCACCCAGTTCATGGAGGATTCGTCTCACCATGTAGTACAAATGGAATCTGAGACAGCTGTCAATGAGCACAGCTTCGGGGGTACCAGAATAGGAGTGCAGCAAACCCACGCCGATGCCGCATCCTGCTGTGGTGCACCACACAGCAAAGTTCAGCTATTGGTGCCACAAGAGATTCGGGCCTGCCATCCAGGTATGAGCTTTCTTCGCATCCTTGATGGTGATTGCAAGGTTGGTCAGTGGTCGTGGATTGAGGGAGAAGCTGATGCGGGACTGCTCATCGACTGTGATCGAAATAGGTGTTAGGTTCATCCAGTAGACCACGTAGTCCAGCACTCGAGCGGGTCCAGAGTGTACGAAGGAGGGGCGGTTAGCTCTGCTCGATTATCATGAGGTTCATCAGGAATGCCATCTATAGTAGTCATCTTAAAGCCGCTATTCCAGACACAGACGCAACATACTAGTTGGCACCGTAGAGATCTTCGATGTGGCCCCACCGCAGCATCTCGTTTTTTACCTCCTCCATGTCCACCCATCTGCTGGAGCATTTGAGGTATTGCTGGCGCACTTTGGGTTTCTCTGTGTGGTACATGGTTTGGAGTTTCAATATATGGTAGTACCCTTCATCACTGACCACAGGCTGCTCTGTGCCAGTGTTACATGCTTAGAATGCTTCTCCAGCTTCCTGGTGATCTGACGCTGTCCAACTGCCAAGCCGGTGGCCAGGACAGTAGCAGCAAGGGTCATGCCACCCAGCGGGATAGCGATGATAGCACCCACCCCTGTAGCGAGGGTGGCAATGGCGGCCACACCAGCACTGGCTCCAATCACACCCGCAGCTGTGGTTGTGCATGCTAGACTCTTGTAGGCTGTTTTATATCGCCTGCGTGTTCTGCGGTACCTTTCTGTCTCGTGGACGAGATTCTGTCTAATGGTGTCAATCTGCTGGAGTCGCCAGCCATGGACTGTATCACCTTCACCTGCCAGGGCGGGATATAGTTCAGGGTGCTTTCACCACTCTGATTTAGCCATGGTATACCTACGTCTTAAACTTGTGCCATCACCTGTAGGGTCTGTTGATGAGTCATTGCAGGATTCATCTTGGAGTCTGGCGAACCGAACGAGCTTGTTGGTGTGGAAGCATACCTCCCTCAAACACCCCTCATCCAGCATAATGTCAGGGGTTAGTAGCTTGCGCAGCCGTGACATTGGGAACTTCACCTTGTCACTCTGATAGTACGCCCACTGTTGGTGGAATTTCTTGGATTTATACTTCTCTTCCCACTGCAAGACTTCTACAGACTCATCACACTCATCATCCAAGTAATCATACAAGTTTGGACCTACAACACCCTCCTCCTGCCAGATGAGGCTCTCCCATTCTTGGAGAGAGTTGTAGTCCCTTCGTCCCTCTGCCTCTCTGGCGTTCTGTTCATACCAACCCTCCCCAGCTGTAGTCACTCGCCTTCTTGTCGATAATGCATTTCCTGTACCACTATATCTTCATCCCTGAGAAGGTGTGTGGTTGCTCCTCTATCTCCTTTTTCAACATCTCGGCGAATGCCTGATAGATCTGATATGATATCATGATGATAGGTCAATAAGTAGTAGCAGCATAGACTATAATTGGGCATCCGACAGACCATCCATGCTGGGATATGGACTAATGGTGGAGCTGTCAAACAGGTGATTTACGTGGGTGAACATGTTGGGGCTGATCGCTTTTTACAGTTTGCTGGTGGCTCCTGGCAGATATTCTATCACGTCTAACCCTACTTCAGTCAGTGAGCTGTGGTAGGTACTTCCTGGTAGCGGATGTAACACATCGACGTGTACGTACGTGGTGGAACGCAAGATTGTGTTTCGCTATGACTTCCCGAAGAAGAAGTTCATCCTCCACCCCCTGATAGAACAATCACCAGACAAGGGTGAGGATGTTAACAATTTGGACGCTGATCTCAGCTTTCATGTTTTAGAGCCGACTGTGAACCATGCCCCACCGACGTCCCATGATGGTATGGTGTTGACCCTGGTGAAACAGCTGCAGGTAGTCTTCAGAAAGAATGCTGTGTGGTACCGTGCTTGACCTGGTGGTAATTGGCGAGCATGGGCACCACTATATAAACCTTCAGCGGTTATTGACCTGGAGGTCAGCCCACTCTCCACCGTTGTGAAGAAGGATGGCACGGTCCGGAAGCTTTATAACCAGGGGACATCTTTCCTGACCTACATAGGACAGGGTACAACCCTAGTTCAAGTGGGTCATAGGATTGCGGTCACTGGAGGAAAGCTCCTGCTGCGTCGCCCCGTTGATAGACCAGAGGAAGCCATCAATATTCAGGATGGCATCCTGTCGATAGAGGGTGTGTTGCGCTGCTCGAACGTGAAGGGCTCAGTGAAGCTGCTCGAGTGTGTCAGACATACAAGTCCACAAACATCACCCATTGTGCCAGAGCTGTGGCTTCTAGCTGGTAGTAAAGTGAAGCAGCTAAAACCTGCCCCAGATGGGATGAAGATTGGCATTGAGGCCAGTACAGGGCTCGATCTCACACAGATATTTCTCGAGGGGTTCCCATTGCTCGGTTTAACCCTCCATGTATAGGATGCTGGTTATACTACTGCTCATACCTGTGGTGGCTGCCTCACAGACAGCCATGATATTAGATGCCAAGTGGGCCCACTTCCGAGAGGAGCCTCAGTACAATCGCTTCCATGACAATTTACGGAAAAACATCTACGACCGATTTCACCCACGTGAGGAAATTGAGTCTGCCTGACACTTCTAATGGTGTAGAAAGACCTGGACATGGTTGTCTGCAGCTGAGGCGGGACCAGATTCTCTGTGTCACCTGTGAACATGCTAGAGTCTGCCATGGTGCAGATGGTAGGGACTTTAGCATTTTGCTAAGTGAGCATTGCTAAGGCAGCTGGAAGGGCCTGTGGGTAATCCCCTCATGCCGATGTAACACTGGTCGTGACTACGTGTTTGTTTGAGCAGTCTCACTCTGGAGAGCATAGGATATGTTGCTGCAGGCCGCTCAAGTGCTCTGCTTGCAGCAACAGCTGCAAGCAGAGCATAAGCAGTTCCGAGAAACATCAGAATGTCATCTCAGCATTCCGTGTATGATATCCAACTAGAGATGGTAAATAATTTGGGCTCGATGGAATCGAGAGAGATTAGAGCGGAATGCACCCAGATTTTCGGGCTTGCTTCTTTAACCTTGGCAGCATCTAGATCGTTGCAGATGATCTAAATACTTCCATAATTCCATTATTGCCATTTCAGCCAGTGGATAGCTTCTTAACTCCTGTACGGTTGGTGGGTTTCGGGTGAGTAACTTGTCTACTGCTGTTGGGATCATTAGGTCAGGAGAAGCACGCCGGGACTCAAGCGATCCATTTGGATAGTCATCCAGATCATCATCTTGCCACCTTTTCCTGCCATGCCACACAGCCTACACCATGCATGTAACTCCATAGTTCTAGGGGGTGGCTGTAAATGGTAAGAGACTTGTCTACTTTTAGGTCAGGAGAAGCACTCATGGTGATCAGATTCGTCTCTGGATGATTAGACCTGTAATGTGTGATCGGTATACCATGTAGAATGTGTGTCTCTAAATCTGCGTTCGGGCCATGTAATGTGTGGATGATCACAGGTGATCGGTATACCACTGAGGATGTGTCTCTAAATGGGCGTTCAGATCATGTAATGTGTGGTTGATCACAAGCGATCGGTATACCACTGAGGATGTGTCTCTAAATGGGTGTTCAGATCATGTAATGTGTGGTTGATCACAGGTGATCGGTATACCACTGAGGATGTCTCTAAATGGGCGTTCAGATCATGTAATGTGTGGTTGATCACAGGTGATCGGTATACCACTGAGGATGTGTCTCTAAATGGGCGTTCAGATCATGTAATGTGTCGTTGATCACAGGTGATCGGTATACCACTGAGGATGTGTCTCTAAATGGGCGTTCAGATCATGTAATGTGTGGTTGATAACAGGTGATCGGTATACCACTGAGGATGTGTCTCTAAATGGGCGTTCAGATCATGTAATGTGTGGTTGATCACAGGTGATCGGTATACCACTGAGGATGTGTCTCTAAATGGGCATTCAGATCATGTAATGTGTGGTTGATCACAGGTGATCGGTATACCACTGAGGATGTGTCTCTAAATGGGTGTTAAGATCATGTAATGTGTGGTTGATCACAGGTGATCGGTATACCACTGAGGATGTGTCTCTAAATGGACGTTCAGATCATGTAATGTGTGGTTGATCACAGGTGATCGGTATACCACTGAGGATGTGTCTCTAAATGGGTGTTCAGATCATGTAATGTGTGGTTGATCACAGGTGATCGGTATACCACTGAGGATGTCTCTAAATGGGTGTTCAGATCATGTAATGTGTGGTTGATCACAGGTGATCGGTATACCACTGAGGATGTGTCTCTAAATGGGCGTTCAGATCATGTAATGTGTGGTTGATAACAGGTGATCGGTATACCACTGAGGATGTGTCTCTAAATGGGCGTTCAGATCATGTAATGTGTGGTTGATCACAGGTGATCGGTATACCACTGAGGATGTGTCTCTAAATGGGTGTTCAGATCATGTAATGTGTGGTTGATCACAGGTGATCGGTATACCACTGAGGATGTCTCTAAATGGGTGTCCGGACGAGCTGCTGCAATGTTATCATGTCTCTGTTTTTACAGTCCACCTCCCTAGCTGCTGATCGGTGATCCTCTGTTCTGACAGCCCTCTGTTCTGACAGCCCTACTAATCTACTACTCTAGCATACCCTTCATCGAGAGGAAGTAAGTAATCTTCTGCTTTATTATTATCGGTTACAAATGTGTGGAGGGCGATACATAGTTACAGAGTGGTTGGATGAGGAAGTTTCCGAATCGAGTAAATTATGCTATATTTATACGCTGAGCCAGTTTTTAAAACCATTACTTAACTCTATTTAAAATATGCACTGCACACACTCCCACACATTGAAAATTAATATTTCCAAACACTACATTTGTAAAAATCCCTGCCCTATCTTTACACCCAACCTATTAGGGGTTCAGTATCGCCTAGATCGTTTTTCAAATTTATATAAATAATAGCTCTAAAAACAGTTTTATGTAATACCTCAGTCGCATCATTCTTTATGTCTATCGCTTAACTTTACAGGTCACTGGATCCCGCTCGAAAACATTTGTACATTTTATATTTTAACTAAATTATTCTTTGTATTTGTTTTACCTATAATTTGTTTTTATATTTTTTGTTTATTCGCATGTATATTTTTATCATCTGTATATTTATCGTCTGTATATTTTCTTTAAAAAAATTGTGAAATGTTAAATGACTCGTATTGTTCTAATTGAAAAAAAAATGAAATAACTGCCTATAACCCAGCCACCTCCCCCCCCCCCAACCCCAGACTCAACATTGACTGTAATTTTTTCCCAATATTGCGTCACCGCTTAAGACCCCTTAAAATGTAATAGCTTGTTGTTATTAATCTAACATGATTGAGAATTGATTCGCTGAACTTTGTACGACTCTGATGATCATGATCACTACACACGGTCGGGTTGTTTTTAGAGTTTGACTAGATAATTTTAATCTGTTGTGGAGTAATAACTAACTGATTGTCCTTACATGATACATCGACCCTTATACATTGTCACGGTTAAAAACGCTGGGGTTCAGATTGTTGTTTAACAGTGTCTGCTTCCACAATTGTCCTTATACTATAGCTTGACCATTTAGAATTAAGCTCTCATGATTGAACGAGTTCCCAGAGTCAGAAAAAAGACATGTCCAGACGTGCAACCTGCTGATCATCCTTAATTACCATTGTTAGCCATTGTCAATAACTATGCTAATTACCTTTAAGCTCCCCTCACTGGATGTCAGGAGGTCCGTAATTTAACAAGGGGGGGGGGGGTGTAGGGCTTCACGATTGAACGAGTTTACAGGAAAAGACAGTCCAGACATGTAGCCTATCAATCATCCTTAATTACCCTCATCAAGACTTGTCAATCATTACGCTAATTACCCTTAAGCTCACCTCATTGGATGACAGGCATCACATGATTTAATGAGCGGGTGGGGCTTATGGTTACCCTCTACATCTAACAATCAATCCAATCAGAACCGGAGGAGGGCTGGGGTCCGATTTTACCACCTTTTCAAAAGGTGGCGAGATCAAAGGAAAAAAGGTGTTAAAATAACAAAAGAGAGAACAAAGCAAAGAATAACAGGAAAAGGTGTGAAAATCGGACCCCAGCTCGCCCCGCCTCTACTTATTACTTCATCCAAGATGGCCATTGAAGAATTTGGCCAATAAAATTCCCATGAACAAAGTTGGTTCAACTGTTGCTTACATGATGTTTCATGAGTTTCAAATCAATCTCCAAGCGGTTTCAGAGAAAAAGATGTTTCTAAAAAACGTTAAAAAAAATTCCTTTGATAACTCTTGGATCTCTATGTCAAAATGATGCTACCTGCCACATATTTAATTGAAATCTACCTAGTGGTTCCCGAGAACAAGACATTTGAAATTTCCTATTGCTTTTAGTATGGGAGTTTTTGGTGGGGAAAAATCCAAAATGATCTCCAAACAGCTTATCTGATAGCTTCGAAAGTTGAAATTTGAACTCTGTGGACAGAAGACCTATATAAAACCAAATTCAGCTTTAAAATCCATTAAATATGAAAATTCAATATGGCCACAAACACGATGCATTTTGATTGTGCCATGCGGACATGTTTTTGACGTATCACCTTTGTGAACAAACTTTAATGGCTCTTAGGCCATATCTCCAAAATTTCGACCTGATCCAGTCAGCGGTCCTGGAGTTGTTTTCTCAAAACTATAGGTTATCCAAGATGGCCACCAAAGCATTTGTCAACACTTATTTGGAGGAGAAATCAATAAAATTATATTAAAATAGGTGTGACTGTTACGATCTCTAATGGATGGATGCGATCTGTCACTCAAGTATGACGTCATAATCACGTCATATGTAAGCTGACTTCACAATCACAATGCATGGCGTATCTAGCTCCGTCATGAACATTTAAAAGTCTATCAAGTGAACGAATTGTATGTCTTTAACCCTTTGAACCAAATTGATGATTTTATCAATATTCTGTTGAGTATTTTTAAACTAGTGTGACTGGGAGTTGTTGCTGCCTATAGCAGCAGCCTAATTAATTTCAAAATACTCAAAAGCTTACCTGTATGGTTGTTTTTAAAATTGTGATTCTGGTAATTCAGCGTGCAAAGGGTTAATTGATTTACCATTTAATAGAAATCGTTGAATATTTTGAAATTACTTTGACTGGGTGTTGTTGCTGCCTGTACCCAGTTAAAGCTGGTTCAAAATATTCAACAGCTTGCTTATCTTGAAATTATTCTGTGAATGCGTAGTTCAAAGTAATCAAGTATATAAATCGATCCCAACACGTCCAAAGCATGGGCTACAAATTGATCCATCTAATCTATTGACTATTGTTCAATGTATTTGCGAACTAATTTATTGATGACGATGTTTTTATTACAACACTCATGTCCTGGACTAGGGATGCCAGAAATCGCCGACAAGTTTACGCTTTCACTATTATACCTAGAATGCCCATCAGTGAGATTATTTCAATATACATACAAATTTATGGGTATATAAAAACATACATCACATAAATAATGCACAGAACAGCTACAGATATTGCCAGCGTTTTGCAGTTTTCTTTACGAAGTTCTTTTAAAGTTTTCTCCTGTTGCGCTGTTCTCTTGATTATCTGGGTTTCTTCATGTTTTAGTGCACTTCTCTCCGGTTCAGTAATAGCGCGGAGACGGAGAGACCGCTCTATTTGTTCCAATTTTTCATCACAATGTTTTATTTCTGCCTCGACAATCGAGATCTCCTGTACTACTGTTGGCATGGTGACGACGGACACGCTTCCAAAATAACAAATCCTACTTCAACTCAGCCCTCTTGCGTGGTTTATTATCTATAAGTGTTACTTTATTACACATAAGAATCACTATAATGAAGACGACGTTCTGTATTTTCAAACTAGGTCATTGAGAGAGTCACACGCGCGGCCCTATCTGATGTTTTAAAAATACACTTTCAATCTGGACACGTGTACATAGAGGCGTTGAGCTAGTTGACGATAACGTGGAGGATAAATATCTCCTACGCTGACGGGAGCGAGATAGCTCTCGCGGATAATGACCGCCCATTAGCGTAGTAATTTTCCCGAGAATTTCGGGATTTGCTTTCTTAAATACCAGGACAGTTAAAATGCGAAGAAATGAAGTTTGTATATAATAAAGTATATTACTTAACCTAAAAGGCACCGATGTTAATTGAGCAGACGTCGATATAGACGGTTATTATAGAGAAAATAGTTCCCGCTTATTTTCTGGTTATATCCATGATACTCAAATATGTTCACGACTCCGAGCTTTCCACATGAATATACTTGTGTTGCTGTGAATTTTCTAGAAAAATCGACCGAGGCATTTACTGCTACATCCGCCCAAGTGTATTGTATCGCTGTTTTGTCCACGAGATATATCTAAAGCCAGACACGCAGTATAGTAGACTAGCCCAGTGACTCGTTGAGCTTTAACAAGACAACACTATAGTCATCTATTCATTTATCAGTTTATGCAAGGCCAAGATATCTGATAAAGCAGTAAGTATGTGTCGGTCGGTCGGCCGGTAGGCTTCACTTTCCCCTTTCAACGACAACTCCAAGTACATTTTTTGCAATATGTAGCATATTTTGTCCAATATTTTGAAATTAATATGACCGAAAGCAGTTGCTGCGTAAGACAACAATGGCTTCCAGTCATATTAATTTTAAAATATTCCAAAGATTTCAAGTTTGTTTGCCCTACGATTTGAGATACATTGAATTTATCGGTAAAAGGGTTAATGGTCAAACTGTCTAAAAAACAGCATTTACTCTAAGTTTGGGAAATGTGCATTTGTTGGCCAAGAAGACTATATTTGAAAATTTAGAACCGGAATGACAAGCCAGTCATTCTACTGGTACGATTTTCAAATATAGTCTTCTCTTAGCCTGCATATGGACATTCCTCAAAAGCACTACTAAGACAGGTTTTGGCCGGCGGCGGCTTCACCATACCCTTTCAACGACAAGTCCAAGTACACTTTGCGATGTGTATAACATATTTTGTTCAATATTTAGAAATTAATGTGACTGAAAGCAGTTGCTGCCTTTAAGGCAGCAGTGGCTTTCAGTCAATTACTTTTTAAATTTTCAAAAGATTTCCTGTTCAAACTGACCAAAAAACCGGCATTTACAGCGAGTTTGGGAAATGTGCTTTTGTTGGCCAAGAAGACTATTTTTGAAATTTTACAACTGGAATGGCTGGCTCGATGACGGGGCAAGTCATCTGTGTGATAAACTTTAGAAAAATTGTGTTCTCTTGGTCCGATTAAAAATGGACATTCATAAAGCAGCAATTAGAATTTTCTCGTGATTGTTAGTCGGTCGGTTGCTCCAATCTCTCCAGTGAAGTGAAGTTTATTTTTTTGTTAACACTTTAATAGCTAAGTTTGGTCCGAAAAATGGTTGCTTTTGAATATCCATGATTTGCATGTCAAGAGAAGACTTTTCAAAATTTACCACTGAAATGACAAGCCAGTCAGTCATTCCTGTGGTACAAATTTCCAAAATAGTCGTTTGCTGGCCTGCATATGGCCATTTCTCAAGAGCACTGCAGAGGCTGGTTTTGGCTGGCTTCACCATACCCTTTCAATGACAATTCCAAGTATATTCTTTACAATGTTTAACATATTTTGTTAAATATTTTGAAATTAATATGACTGGAAGCAGTTGCTTCCTATGGCAGCAATGGCTTTCAGTCATATGTATTTTTATTCTATCCAGTAGAAGTCCTGTTTGTTAAAGGGTTACTTGTCATACTGACGACAAGCCAGCATTTAGCGTGGCTTTGAAACTTGAGAAATGTGCATTTGTTGGCCAAGGAGACTATCCACTGGAATGACTGGCTCAATGACAGAGGGAGTCATTCCAGTGGTTAAATTTTCTAAAAATAGTATCTTGTCTGCCTAAAAATTAACGTTCATAAAGCAACAATTTGAATTTTCTTGCTATTGCTATTTTATTATTTAGAACATACATGTAATATTTTGTTTATATTTCAGGCAACATATCAACAATAGATGGTTTCATCACCAGGCATTTGATCAGCTGCTGTGTCCAGCGAAGTATTTACATATACAAATACAATCCTGTTGACAATAACAAATAATTGTATATTTCACCATAGAGCATGCTGTACATTGTGCATTCCGGTTGCTAGCCAGACCTTTGTAAACGGTGCATAGTATGGTGATATGTTAACGAGAGTGTAATCAATAATCTTGAGAAGGAGTTAAATTTGGTTCATAACATTTATAACTCAATGCCACAGCTCATATCACTACTTGTAGTTGGCACCCATACTGGATTTCTGACCCATCGTCCATTTCGACAGAGTTCTTTCACAAACCTACTCCGATTTACTTATGGAGTTTCAAACCGATCTGAAAAACAGTCGCAAGATTAATCATCGGGGATCGCAAAGGTTGCGGCTAATCTCTGCTGGACATACTGGATTTGCAACAAATCTTGAACAATGGCAGTATTGTAAAATATATTTAGAACTGATGACGAGACTATAATGACAGTCAAAATATGTAACACCATCAGCAGATGTCGTCTGACAGAGGGCTGCAGTGGAAATGTTCATTCACCTGGATGATTTTGAACCTAAACGCCTAGCACATTTCACGAATTGGGCGTTGAAAATATGTTACTTAGTTATATTGACATAACACTGAAACTTAACATATGGATGAATTGAATTTGTGTCAATCTACCATAACAGCACTGTTAACACAACCTGCTATAGATATATTTCAGTATTTCTATCATTCAGTATTGGTATCTACCACACCAGCACTGTTAACACAACCCGCTATAGATATATTTCAGTATTTCTATCATTCAGTATTGTTATCCTGTCATGTTTATTGCCTTTAACACTCATATCAGCCAAAAACGGTCTTGAGAAATGTCCATTTATAGACAAAGCGAAGACTATATTTGAAAATTTACCACTGGAATGACTGGCTCGATAACCGATCCAGTCATTCCAGTGGTAAATTTTCAAAAATAGACTTCTCTTAGTCTGCAAATGGACATCTATGAAGAAATTGAAATTTTCTTGAACAAATTCGAGAGGTAAATGGTTAATTACTATGAATCTGAACATCTTATCACATGACAAACTACAGCTATTTATTCAATAGAAATAAGTACATTAAAAATCCTCGCAAACTGAATATCTAATGTGTAGTGAATTTGACATTTTTTGTTGCGACTCACTATTGACTAGTATAAGTTGGTCAGTGTCAAAAAAGGCTTTGAGAAGTATTGAAAATTCAATATTTTCTACTAAACGATTTATTGAAAGTAAGGGAAATTTTAATTTTATCATGTGTGATTTCCATTTGCAAAATAATATAGATAATATTGATACAAGAGTATCACTATTGTCTTTATTATTTTGCGAGCTCGGCTACTAATTGTTAGTTTTCTCCAAAATTTTGTTTTGAAATGGAAATTGATTGGAGGCTTCATAAAATTGGTCTGGACTTTGATAAATTAGTTATGGACTCTGTACGGAATTTCATTTTGTAGGTCTATGAATCCTGTTAACTATGTAGTATTGTAACACAGCCGCTGGTATTGAAGATTTCCATTTGCTGGCCAGAGAAGACTATTTTTGAAAATGTATCACTGAAATAGCTGGCTAGGTTGATAAGCAAGCTAGTCAATTCATCTTGTGGCGATTTCTAAAAATAGTCCTGTTGGCCTGAAAAAATGTACATTCAGTGAGCAAAATCTTCGAATTTCTTGACCAATCTTGGCCATTAAAGGGTTAAGTTGACCAATCCTGACCATTAATCCATTTAACACACTAGCCTGCCAAAACACCTTTAGCAGGAATCTTAAGAAATGTTCATTTTGTAGACCAAGGACTGGCAAAGCTATTTTTTGAAAATTTACTACTGTAATAACTGGCTCGATAACTGAGCCAGTCATTCCAGTGGTAAACTTGTCAAAAATCATCTCTTGGTCTGCAAATTGATATTTTCTATGACAAATGGGTTGAGCCAAAAGCTCTAATTATGTATTATGCTATGGCTGGAATTATGTAAAATGAAAAATAGAGTTAATATTGAATATGCTTTGAACAACTCGGTCATGATTTAATATTGTACCCATATATGGGTGTCCATCCATTCTCATGCTGTGAATTGGTAATTATAGCAAGGTTCGTACTGATCATGGAAATCCTGGAATGTCATGGAATTTGAAAATTTTAATTCCAGACCTAGAAAGTCATGGAAAATCAGTGTTTTGAATCATAGGTCATGGAAAAGTCATGGAAAATGGTAATCATGTAAAATAAATCTGTTGGCATGAACATGATAAATAATCTCTATGCAATAAAAATTATGGCAACAGCTTATCAAAACAATGCTGTGGCTTGGTTGTTGCAATATTCAGACATTTTGCAGAATAACCCTGATCTTATTTTTGGAGCTATATCATAAATTTTATACAAATCTAGATATTAATTCTCAGAGGTCATGGAATTTGTTAATTTTGGTCTTGAAATGTCATGGAATTTCAAGCACAGAAAGGTGTACCATCCCTGTTATAGATGTTATAGATTATGCTCTAATGTTTGTACACAGGTCTCTGACCAGTTTGTGGATCTCATTCAAGAACCTTCACTATCCAAAATACTAATTTGCACTGGTCAAAACATTATTTAGCTATGTGGGCAGTGATCTGTAATCTTTTAGGCGCCATGGTTAGCCTTGGATCTAACTACTGAATCTGATTAATTTTTAATTGTACTATTAAAGTCTTTCTAACAACTTCCAGACAAACCAATTTTCTGACGTAAGCAGATTTCTGAACACTAATAGTGGATGTCTTATTCTTAATTAGAAATGTTTTTCATAAAAACAGCAACGTTCTTGTCATTACAGTATCATTTCTCAAGGTCTGTCCATACTCAGTAAATTATAGCCTGGCATGTAGAAGACTGGTGCAATCAGACATGTGACTGAGGCATGCAATCTTGACATCTCACTGAGGCAACCCTTAAATTATTGTTTGTTTGGCAATTGGGGGAACTCAAATCTTATTGACATGCCATGGACATTGTGTGCAATTTTTAGCCCACCTGGCCAGAATGGCCAAGTGGGGTTATGCCATGGCGCCCGTTCATCTGTCATCCGTCATCCGCCCGTCATCTTACATTGTCTAGGCGTATACGTTTTGCCGCGTATGAGAGCGCCCATTTTGGAAAAAAGTCAGTGTGATACCTCAACAAAATGGCCGGTCATTATCGAGGCGTATGCTAAGCATTGCACGAAGCTACGGCTCTATGTTTAGATTGGATAATATCCTGAAGTTTAATTCAGCCTCAATACCGGTACTGACCCAACAGATGATTATTTTATAGAGCCTACGCCAGGTGTGGGTAAACTGCGGACTACTGGCGTCTAGATCAGCATAAAATGCGGACCATGTTAACGCGTGATCACAGAAGGAAGGCGGGCTTATGGCTGAGCCGCAATCAACCCGCCCTGGAGAGATGCTGTTGGTTGTGTGAAGATGCTGATGGCGCTGCTAGCTTGCAAGGGTGTTCCTGGTGACGGCTTGACTGATGCAATGACGCAAACGTGGATACGAGGGGTGTGCAGCTCTGGAAACACGAAAACTGGACACGGGATTCATGGCTGGCGTAGCTTTTGTCTTGGTGTTGATGATGTGGTTCTGCTTTGTTCCCCTTTCCCCAGCACTGGATCAACATTTTAGCATGAGTATGAAAGTGCTTTTTAGCGACTTGACGACGTGACTGTTAGTCCCATTAATCCATAAACAATGCCATTTGCATTCAACTTATTGTTTCTAACAGTAACAGGTTAATTTTAAGTTTTAACTTAGGATTTTTAGTTTTGCAAACACGAGATTTTAATTTCACTTTTTCCCGTTTCTTGTTTATTTAATCGCATACAGTTATCGTATCTTTTACTTTTATTTGATAGAATTATCTTTCAGTTTCATCTCTTAATATTTTTTATTTGAAATATTTTCCCTCATTTCCGTTTTTAGATTTTATTTTACAAACTGCCCTGCACCCACATGACACCTCCGAGAGAAATAAAGTAATTCCCCTTTCCATCCACCCATTTACACGGCATACAACACTTACACCCGCCAACAACAGCTCATTCGGCAACAACAGGCAACGCATACACTCCTAGTAACATCTTAAGTTTTGATTATTTCGGTTTTTATTTTTATTTTGCAACCTTTCTGGAGAGCTACGCAACCCTTCGGAGAAGCACTACATAGATAGAGTCATGGATCAAATACATCTCGGTGTTAGTGGCCAATAAAACAAAACCAACAACATCAACGTGCGATCACAAAGCGATGATAATATAGTAATGAATTTCAGAATACACATGAACACGGTTCCGAATTGCGCGTGCGCTGCGGATGCGGACACCACGCGCCAGTTATGACAAGTAGAGTAAGCCCGCATTTTTACTATTGGGCCCTATGTAAAATACACCATATTCGAGAGGCTGAATCTTCTCCGACATTATTTATCAGGCCTTGATCTCAGCGGAAATATTATTTTCATCATCCCTATCAGTAGTAGAAATAGTTTTGAACGCTAGATGTCTTTAGTTATTAAATAATTTGCGCAAGAAGACAGCCTATACGTGCTATACTAACTCCCTGTATATATTCACCGTAACAATATCCCACATGAATATTATATCCTATAGGCTAAAGAAAGGTATGAACGTATCTGCAAAACATTTATTATGCACGCCCGTAATTAAATGTGGTGATAAACAGCATGACATATATATATATATATATATATATATATATATATATATATATATATATATATATATATATATATATATATATATATATATGTGTGTGTGTGTGAGTGTCAATTTCAGGAAAACATACCAAAAGGGTGGTTTAGAAATGTCAAATTTCAAACCGTTTTACTATATAATTATATGAATTTTTATTCATTCTACTGGGTTGGAGAGGATGATTTGATAACTCGCCATGCTTAATCTTAATCCATTTCCTGAACATAATGTCGACACTACTCCCATTCCCATCGACTTGGTCAAGGCCATCACAGGGTATCAGGGGTGATATTATCAATACTAATATACAGATCCGCTCTATGTCATGCAAAATTATCAAGAACATATATAAGGGCAGTTAATGAATAATATATCCGCTCGTTAGCTGTAAAGGTAAGTTGTAGCAATCCAAACGAAGAATTCAATGGGAAGGTATTGACGTATGTGATGGTCTTGACAAAATGTTATGGACTTAAATAACATAAAAATGCCAATTTCCCTGATATTGTGCAATGGGAGGTCTATTGATAACACATAATACTTTAATAGGACACATAACATCATAAGGCATCTCTGATGTAAAGAAATGTGCACATTTTCATGACTTAACAATAAGGAAGCTGGTGGTCTTGACAATCTAAAAATAGAGGCGTGGCTTCTACGAGAATACACCTCTAATGTATTGACCAGCCATCTTATTACGTCATCACAACAACTAGATTGTTACACAGCCTCCACTTCGGCGACCAGACATATCGGGACCCAGTCCATCTCAGTAGCGGACTGTAAAAGGAACACTATGGATCGTGTTGATTTTGGTATCATATTAACCTCTGTATCACTAGCTTAATACAGACATTAAAATGGACTTGATCCACCCAATGGTTCGTGTAATATCAATATCCACTCAACGTCAGCAAATTCTTGACTTCACTTTGTGTGCGACAGACGTGCAACAGATTTTAATTTCACGACGAATTCAGAGGGAGTATTTTTCTGTTAACTACTTGCCATACAGACTACTATAGGCTTTATATCATCTCGTTTTACGTGAAATACTATTGTCTTGTATGAGGAGAGTAGCGCTCGTGTCCTTTTAAGTTTCAATTCTCTCTACCACCATATTCTGGTGGAAATCAGTACGCCAATGGCTACTCAATGCATACGAGATACTTTTCTCGATCTCGAATCGAAGGAGATCTCGCGAGATACGAATGGTGGTCTTGACTGTGATGGTCTTGACAATATGACGTGTTTATCGATGTAGGCATTTTGTTTTTCTCAGTGAATGTAATGATGGTATGCTTATCAAAATAGACTGCCATTCTAAATATTAAAATTTATTATAGGAATAGATAACTGCATGTGGGAAAACTTGAGTAAGCGTTCGGTCTTGACATCTAATCAATATGCTCTTCAAAGTAACATGATTCAGATATCAAATTTCGCTTATATAGTTGCAATGTTGTGTCTTGTCTGCTGTTTCAAGATAGGGCCAGGGACAATAACTCTATTGGATTGATTGTCACAAATAATAACGAATGGCGATGTTCATTGGTTGCGACGGTCTTGACCAAAAGTATCCTCCTTGAGTTTTTGAAAATATTTCTGTCTACTGCAAATTTTACGATGGAAGGAAATCTTACAGCCTCTTTTTGGTCATTCCCACATACATAGCACTTGTTATGGTGGCATTTTTGTTTACTAGAGATGTTGGTTAT
Source organism: Chaetoderma sp. LZ-2023a (assembly GCA_034401795.1). Classification (NCBI taxonomy): domain Eukaryota; kingdom Metazoa; phylum Mollusca; class Caudofoveata; order Chaetodermatida; family Chaetodermatidae; genus Chaetoderma; species Chaetoderma sp. LZ-2023a. Next base: position 141,070,363 of record CM067373.1, read on the forward strand.
ATAAGTTATATCATCTACAAATTTTTATGTTTTAGTTTCTGACATGACATTTTTGAGGGGTTGAGATGATTCACAAGTGATTCTCACATTCCAATTTAAGCACCCACGTTGCTTTTATATGTGTCGAATCCCAATTATATTTGCCACTACTGAAAATACCTGAATAATAAGTAGATGAAGTACTCTGTTGTAAACGGTTAGAATTAAAATGGGCAAAAAAAGAATACCAGGACTGCTTAATCATCAGGCTTGCTGGACTCAACACTTCACCGACCTTTCTCAAGGTTATAGGAAAGCACATTCAGTCATTTGGATTATTTGATGCCTTTGTTGAAAGTAACCTACTTAGGCCTAGAGCTTCTGAACAAGTCCTGACTTGCAAGTCCTATGTTAGAGAAATGAGAATACAGAAATTAACCATCCAAGCTATGTGAAGAATTAAGCCACGGTTACTGGGTCGAATTGATCAAGAAATCCCACAACCCAGAAAAGAGATAGAAGCAATTAATTGTGGCGGTATGGAGACACTCGTCGCTCTTCTTTCAATGGATAAGTTGAGAGATCTAATGGAATCATTTATATAGAGTCGCTGGATAATATCAACTTCAGGTTTTGGTGGAGTTACATGCATATGGCTCATATTGTACTTCTCTTCACCAGAGCACTTCGCAATCGAAATTGGGAACTCTATTTGTTTGCATTTCAGTCAATGCTCACCCTATTCACGAGATGTGGCTATATAAACGATGCCAGATATGGAACAGATTGGGTTTGAGATCAGAGAGATAGTCTCTGTAGTTGTTGGAAAGTCGTCTATGACAGAAGTCTCTCCAATCTGAATCCCCACTTATGCAGAAAGCAAAACCATTATCAACCAAACACCGGCCTAAGAAGTGGAAAGATACACATACTCTCATGGACAGAGTAGACCGTTTCCACTCACTATCTAGACAACAGCAGGTTGTCATATTCTACATCGGGGCTGGTCAGTACAGACTCTGAGCACATCTTTTCAATAACCAAAGCTAGGTCAATCTGTGGTGTGCCCCTGTGGTGAAGATAAAGAAATAGTAGAGCATATAATGCAGCATTGTGCCTGGTATCTACAACAACGTCCAGCACAATGACCAATGAATACCCCCAAAGCAAGAGAAGCTGTATGGTAACTACAACGATCTGGTAGCTATGACACCCCGCATCACAGACCATTTGTAGCCAATCTATGTCAATGAGATGCACCAACTCCCAGTAGATGAGCTACAATAATTTCAGAATGGCAACTTCGTTGTCAAGAAATGTAACCAAAATGGATCCAACGAAAACCAGGAATGGTTGAATGGAACTGACAAGAAGAGGGGAGGCATTGTTGGCATTGCCAAGACATCCCCAGCCTTGAACTGGCGGGCGCTGTCATACAACCTAAGATCACATATATCCTGTAATACCAGTGACTGTCAACCTAGAGCAAATTCTTTACCACGAGCTCTTGTCATTCCAATTGCTCTTGCAGAAATGAATGGAAATCGGCGAACAGGATCTAAAGCAATTATGTCCGAAGTTTTAAATACAGATGTTACACGAATGCCACCAGAAGAGCTTGGCGACAATATAACCATTATTATTGATGACCAATCTAATAATAAATATTGGAAAACTGTAAGGAATTACTCGATTTGGTGATCTTTGATAGGATTTCTAAGGCAAATCATTGGGGGGCTGCCAGAAAGGCAGAGGTGTTACCAGCATTTTTCCGTGGCCGAGCTGCTGACTATTTCGATGACTTACCCCAGGATGTACACTATTCGTATGTGGAAATGTGTAAGCTCATGCGCCAACGATTTGTGCCACAAGAACTCAATCGCATGTATTATGCTGAATTGTTTCAGAGAAAACAACTGGCGACTGAATCAGTGGACGATTATGGGCAGGATATTCTACAGTTAGCTCGACGCGCACACGCGGACTTACCCAGAGTGCGAAGAATGCCACGAGAAACTGATGGACCGTGATGGAAGAGGCAGTCGCTATCAATAGTCTAATCAGCCGGTGGCAGTTGTCAATTCATCAGATGTAGGTCATAGAAATGAACTGTCAATAAATTACCAAATGACTCAAATAATGGATTTAATGCAGCAAATGACCAAAACACAGTTAGCTATTTAGGGTGCGCTAGAAAAACAACAGGCAGCTACACCCACCCCCTCAGCTTCACAGCCTTTCCGACCAAACAGACTTGGTGGCCAGGCGCCTGATTCTCGCTCATTTACGCGAAAAATGAGGACTACAGATGGAAGACCAATTTGTAATTTTTGCCGTCGCGTTGGCCAAGGTCAAATTCTGGAACATGTCCAGTACACGATTACATGCCTGGCGGTAATTTAAACGAATAAACACTACTCTTGGAAGAGGTAGAGTAGCTGGTCAGTTTTATAAGAAGCCTCTTGAATTATTGCGTAGTAATACTCATAAAACATGTACGTCCCAGAATAATGTACCGTCATCAACAGACACATGCACTGTTCATAAACGATCTTTAGGCACTCAAGTACAGGGCACGGTAAATGGCACTAGTGTAGTTATGTTGCTAGATACTGGATCAGGTGTGACTCTGATTAAAAGTAGTGTCCTTGACAATTATTTAGGAAAATAATTAGGACAATAATTAGGAAAATTCAACCATGCCATAACATTATGTGTGTTACGGCCAATCATGATACCTTAAAACTGAATGGCAGAGTGGGCATTACAATTGAAATTGGAAATGAAACGATTATTCATTCTGCCTGCGTAACAGATTCATTAGTTCATGATTGCATCATAGGAACTGATCTCATGGCCAAACTCGGCATCATTATTAACTTTGAAACACCAACGGTTGAATTTAATACATCTCCAGTCGACATTACCTGTGAGTTGCCCATTACATGTGAGCTACCAACACATGTTAATCCAGGGGCGCCTGAAATACGGGGTCAGCGGGGGGCAGCTACCCCCCATTGCCCTGTGGGCACGGGGGCAGCGGGTGCAGCTGTGCCCTTCACCCATTTCTATAAGAAAAAAAGTTGAACTTTAATTTCGAACTTCAAAAATGATTCTTTGAATATTCAGAGCAGACTGAGCGCAGCGGAGGCAGCTGCCCACATTGCCCTTTGGGCACGGGGCAGAGCGGGCCGCTGTTTTCTTTACCCATTTCTATAAGAAAAAAACTTGAACTTTAGTTTCTAACTTCAAAAAAGGATTTTTTAATATTCAGAGCAGACTGAGCAGTTGCATTGTATCGGCTGTAGCGTGTTTTTGGCATTCATTCCATAAAAGTAATATGGGAATGCTTCTAGGCCGGAAATACCTTACGTCACAGACTGATTCATGACTCGTAACTGATCGGCCTCAGCGAGGAATCAAATCATCAATGTAACCTCCTATTAATGTAGTGGCAGTTGCATGTGACATATTGACTAATGTATTATTTGAAGCCGTTTCACGCATCTTTGCAAGTAAAGGCAAGATACAAATGTTAATTTTGAACTGATAGTGGCCCACTCTTCGTTAATGCCTTAGTGTTTAGAATAGAATATATGTGCGTTGATGGGCGGCTGGGCACAGCCATGTGGTACCACTGTAACAAGGAATATTCCCTGCGACGCTCATGGCATACTAAAATTGACAACTCTCAGAATCAAATTTGTAATTGACGTGTGAACTGTATGCAAAGGTAGAGATAATTTGTATACACGTGGCCGAGGTGCGGGCTCGATGTCGGTGAGGGCAGCTGAGGAATGCATCTTATGATTTGTTGCAACCCCCCCCCCCCCCATTCCGCGGCGCCATCCTCCTAGAAAACAGGAGTAGGGTTTATCTGTCCCCCCCCCCCCCTCCCCTTCCTACCAACTCGTACGGTCGTGATACACACGTTTAGCCACGTCACGTTTTTTTTAGTTCTGGCCATAAAAGAGTATGCCACCGCCCACAAGAAAACAAATTTAGGCATTTGAAGGCCTCCTTTGAATAGTTTAAGCCCGGGCCAAATGACCCTTAGACACCCACCCCAATATGACTAAGTAGGACGCTGCGAAATCATAATTTATATCACTCATTCCATACACGCTACCTGTTGAATAGTTTGTTACTAATTAGACTTCCAATAATACTGGTTTTTAAAACTCCCCAGAATATTTAACACACCCAAAAGAATGTATTATATTTGCTCTCGACAGCTGAAAAACATGTTGGCTATTTTAATGCTTGCAAATTCATGACGATAGTAGTAGTAGTAGTAGTAGTAGTAGTAGTAGTAGTAGTAGTAGTAGTAGTAGTAGCAACAGTAGTACCAGCAGCAGTAGTACTAGTAGACAGGAAGGACCCATGGAGTCGACTCTAGTCTCGTGAAGCTGCTTGGTCGATTTTGTTGGTTCCAGATCGCTCACTCACACACACCCCAACCCCTCAGCAACACTACCCACGCTCGCCCGCTCGTTCAGTGCCTCACTCGCTTGCTTATAGTTTTCACTTACTCTCACTCACACATGCGCATGCACTCGCACGTGCATGCAGTCGCATGCGCGTACCTATGTATGCATGCACACTCATAGAGATGCTTAAGCAATTTTACTCGTAGCTGTCATTTTAAAACCTCATCGCATAGTCTGTTTCTGATTGACTAGAAGCAAACATAACATGAGATTATTGTCCACTATGTTGTGAATTGGGTAGAGGTTCAATTGGTTAAAGGATACAAAAGTTCTTGCTCTAACATCTATACCTGGATCATAGAAAATTCAGAATGCAGGAAATCTATTGTCACAGCCTGTATCTGTCAATCGTTTCTTGTGGTGGTTGAGTGGGTAAGGGGTTGGTATCTCCGAGATCCCTTCTATGAGAGGAGGAATACCCATTTCAGATGTTTCTCCAGACAATGCCATCCAGTGTGCCCTTTTTGTGGAACCTGCACCGCACCTCAAATTTGTTTGTGGCGCCCCTGTGTTGATCAGATCTGGCCAATTTGTTTGATCGACACACTGGAGCTCCAACCACAGTCAGAAACTGTGTTTAATGTGAGAGCAGGCTCAATTCCTAATGGACTTACTGGTGTTATTGAACCAAGCTTGGAGTTTAGTTCAAAATTTAATGCATACCCTGCGAGAGTACTGGCTACATCAGAAAGTGAACAGCTGCCCATCAGAGTGGTAAATCCTACTTATAACACAATTAAGCTATACAAGAACACTAGAATATGAACTTTCCAACAGATAGCACTATCAGGTGTGCCAATCATCAACGATAAATACAAAATGTGTGAATCAGTGATCAGAGCTGCTAATAGTATGGAGTCCCCAGTGGACAATAAATTGGATTATGTGACGTCATACCATATCGAGAAAACACATGAACATTTGTGCAATGAGCAGAAATCTCGCCTAGACAATTTACTTACAGACTATAATGATGTGTTTTCTAAGGATGCCTCGGATGTTGGCCAGACTACAGTCGTAGAACATTCTATTGACACAGAGACCCATCCACCAATCAAGCAACGGCCATATCTCCTACCTATGTCACAGCAGCCTATTGTGGATCAGCACATCCAGGAGATGTTAGATAATGGTCGTCCATCCATTAGTCCGTGGTCAGCTCCCGTATTGCGTGTGCATAAGAAGGACGGAACAGACCGGTTTGTAGTCGACTACCGTCAGCTAAACTCCACTTCAAAGAAATTCATTTATCCCTTGCCATTAATTCATGACACATTGGACCTATTAGGTGATGCTGGATATTTCACTATGTTAGACATGTCTTCTGGTTATTGGCAGCTGTCAATAAAGGAAGAGGACAAGGAGAAAACTTAGCTTCAATGGACACTATGAATTCAATGTTGTGAGCTTTGGGTTATGCAATGCTCTTAGCACATTCCAGAATTTGATGGAAGTTTTGCTGTCTGGTATCCAGTGGAAGATTTGTTTAGTCTATCTGGATGACATAATTATATATTCTCGTGATTTCGATGAACATATGGCGTGCCTTCGGCAGGTGCTGGACCGATTCACGGAAGCCAGATTAAAACTTAATGATAAGAAATGTGTGTTTTGTCAACGTTGGGTCTCGTTTCTGGGACATATTGTAACAGCTAAGGTGTAACTCCAGATCCTACAAAGGTTGACGCCATAAGCAAATTCCCTAGACCAAGAAATCTGACAGAACTTCGCAGTTTTCTAAGTCCAGTTTCGTATTACAGATGCTTTATCAATCAGTTTGCTAGGATTGCTAACCCACTTCATTAGTTGTTACGTCAAGAAAAGGCCATTGATTGGACTGAGGAATGTTAAACCGCGTTTGAAATTCTCCATTCAGCAGTGATTTATGAGCCAATACTTCAGTATCCAGACTTTTCACAGCCATTCATCCTGTATACTGATGCCAATGAATATGGACTTGGTGCTGTTTTGTCACAAAGGAAAGAATCCACTGAAGTAGTTGTTGCATATGCAAGCCGTGGATTAAAGAAACATGAACAGAACTACTCAGTAATTGAGAAGGAAACATTAGCTATTGTATGGGCGGTAAAGTATTTCAGACACTATCTTTATGGCCATAAGTTCACAGTTGTGACAGATCATACCCCACTACGTTGGTTAATGTCCATTAAGGAACCAACAGATCACCTTGCTCGTTGGGCTCTTGCACTACAGGAGGATGATATGCAAGTGCAGCACATACCAGGTTTACGGCATGAAAATTCTGATGGACTTTTGAGCCGACCAGTGAATATGGAGAGCGTGCTAGCAGTGACAGAAACTGAAATACCACAAGGACTCCAATTAGGCAGAATCAAGGAAATGCAAAGGCGTGATAAGGACATCTTACCGATTTTGAGATACATTGAGAAAGGTGAACTACCAGTTACTTCTACAGAGGCACGGAAAGTGATCAGCGTTTACACTGATTATGTTTTAGATGATGGTATTCTATGCCACATCTGGAGTCCGGGCACTCAGCGAAAACGTCAGCCTGTTAGAAAACAATTAGTTGTTCCAAGATCGCTGGTTGATGAAGTAATGTATTCTTGTCATGATGACATAACCGCTGGACACTTAGGATTTCACAAAACCTACCAAAGGATTCAAGAGAGGTTTTTTTGGATAGGAATGTATGCTGACATAGAATTTTGGTGTAAGTCATGTGTAGACTGTGCTACCAAGAAAATGTCTAAAAGCCACCTAAAGGCTCCGATGTTACCGATTTCAGTAGGAGGACCCTTTGATAGAGTAGCTGTGGACGTTTTGGGACCCTTCCCGCCGAGTTTCCGAGGGAATCACTACATAGTTATATTCAGTGACTATTTGACCAGATGGCCTAAAGCATTTGCAGTGTCATCAGCTGATGCTGTTACCACCGCAAAATTATTCGTAGAAGAGATTGTAGCGAGACATGGATCGCCAAGAGCTCTTTGGTCAGATCTCTGATCTAATTTCAGGTCAAAAGTATTGTGTGAAATCATGAAATCAATGAAAACAAGACAAATCCACACTACAGCATACCACCCTCAGATGAATGGTCTTGTGGAACGGTTTAACCACCCTCTTACGACGATACTGTCCATGTACACAAATGGACATCAGCGAGATTGGGACGATTTTATTCCATTTGTCTGCATACCGAACTAGCATTCATGAGACAACGAACAAAACCCCTTTCTACCTCATGTACAGCCGAGACGCTAATCTGCCAATCGATGGCAGCCTTACGAAGCCTGTTGTAACATATTCCACCAGTGACGATTACCGTGCAGAAGTTGTCAGTATGTCAAGAGAAGCCTACATTTTAGTTACTCAGTGTACATAGCAAAGTCAGAAGCAGAAATATGACGAACATTCTAAAGAAATCGCATATAAAATCGGTGAAAAGGTGTGGCTGTTTACACCAATATCGCGACCTGGACTATCTAATAAACTACTCCACCCATGGAATGGACCATATCGAATAATGCAGAAAACCTCACCAGTGAACTATCGTATTGAACTAAGTGATGGATATGGCACAAGCCAAATAGTACATGTCAATCGGCTTAAGCGATGTACTGATCCAGATGAACGACCAATAAGACCTCCAGTAGGAGAAGTAGACAGTGATGATTCTTCTTCCAGGGACAGACCTATTGACGTGCACAATGCCAGTGAGCCAGTAGTAAACACGGTTACAAACATTAGCATTTGCATTTAAATGCAATACCCCACACTTGGACAGCACACAATACCCAATGACAACACACAGCATGCAATACCCAATGACAGTGCACAGCGAGCAATACCCAATGACAGCACACAGCATGCAATACCCAATGACAGTGCACAGCATGCAATACCCAATGACAGTGCACAGCATGCAATACCCAATGACAGTGCACAGCATGCAATACCCAATGACAGCACACAGCATGCAATACCCAATGACAGTGCACAGCATGCAATACCCAATGACAGCACACAGCAAGCAATACCCAATGACAGTGCACAGCATGCAATACCCAATGACAGTGCACAGCATGCAATACCCAATGACAGTGCACAGCATGCAATACCCAATGCGAGAAGCAATAATAGAATGGTCATTGCAATACCCAATGACAGTGCACAGCATGCAATACCCAATGACAATGCACAGCATGCAATACCCAATGACAGCACACAGCAAGCAATACCCAATGACAGCACACAGCAAGCAATACCCAATGACAGTGCACAGCATGCAATACCCAATGACAGTGCACAACATGCAATACCCAATGACACCACACATCATGCAATACCCAATGACAGCACACAGCAAGCAATACCCAATGACAGTGCACAGCATGCAATACCCAATGACAGTGCACAGCATGCAATACCCAATGACAGTGCACAGCATGCAATACCCAATGCGAGAAGCAATAATAGAATGGTCTCGACTACTAATATGAATTAATACTTTATATAATTCAGGGTTCAAGGTATATAAATCATTTCACACGTGTAAAATTGGGCGGAATTTGACTAGTAATGGCCGCGGAATAGGTAGAAATGGACTGGGAATATGTAGAAATGGGGTGGTAGAAATGGGCGCGGAATAGGTAGAAATGGGCTGGGAATATGTAGAAATGGGGTGGTAGAAATGGGCGCGGAATAGGTAGAAATGGACTGGGAATATGTAGAAATGGGGTGGTAGAAATGGGCGCGGAATAGGTAGAAATGGACTGGGAATATGTAGAAATGGGGTGGTAGAAATGGGCGCGGAATAGTTAGAAATGGACTGGGAATATGTAGAAATGGGGTGGTAGAAATGGGCGCGGAATAGGTAGAAATGGGCTGGGAATATGTAGAAATGGGGTGGTAGAAATGGGCGCGGAATAGGTAGAAATGGACTGGGAATATGTAGAAATGGGGTGGTAGAAATGGGCGCGGAATAGGTAGAAATGGACTGGGAATATGTAGAAATGGGGTGGTAGAAATGGGCGCGGAATAGGTAGAAATGGACTGGGAATATGTAGAAATGGGGTGGTAGAAATGGGCGCGGAATAGGTAGAAATGGACTGGGAATATGTAGAAATGGGGTGGTAGAAATGGGCGCGGAATAGGTAGAAATGGGCTGGGAATATGTAGAAATGGGGTGGTAGAAATGGGCGCGGAATAGGTAGAAATGGCCTGGGACTATGTAGAAATGGGCGGAGAATGTATAGAAATAGAAATGGGGAGGGGTGAATATGTAGAAATCTGGGGTGGGTGTGGAGGGTGGTGGGAGGTGGCTGTGCATGTGAATATATAGTATTGGGCGGGGAATAGGTAGTCATGGTCTGCGAATAGGTAGAAATGGGCAAGGAATAGGTAGAAATGGGGGTGGGGGGGGCATAGCTAGAAATAGGCAATGAATATGTAGAAATGGGCATGGAATAGCGAGAAATGGACAGGGAATAGGTAGAAATGGGTGGGGAATAGGTAGAAATGGACGGGAAATAGGCAGAAATGAACGGGGGAATAGGTAGAAATGGACCGGGAATAGGCAGAAATGAAGAGACTAGGTAGAAATGGACGGGAAATGGGTAAAAATGGGCGGGGAATAGGCAGAAATTGTCTGGGAAATAGGCAGAAATTGTCTGGGAAATAGGCAGAAATGAACGCGGAATAGGTAGAAATGGGCGGGGAATAGGTAAAAATAGGTGGGGAATAGGTAGAAATGGAAAGGGAAATAGGTAGAAATGGACTGGAAATAGGTAGAAATGGGAGAGGAATAGGTAGAAATGGGAGGGGAATAAGTAAAAATAGGCAGGGAATAGGTAGAAATGGAAAGGGAAATAGGTATAAATGGGAGGGGAATAGGTAGAAATGAGAGGGGAATAGGTAGAAATGGGAGGGGAATAGGTAGAAATGGGAGGGAAATAGGTAGAAATGGGAGGGGAATAGGTAGAAATGGGAGGGGAATAGGTAGAAATGAATCCCTTCATTGGGCGAGTGTGAGAGTCATGGTAATCCCCGTAAATGTATTCTGAAGCAATAAGATTATGAACATATTTGAAAATTTAATTGACGATCGTCTTCATCTGCGCCGCCCTTTTAGTCTGATATTTATAGCTGCAATTATTTGGGATTCTATTGTTCTCGCTGTCGTGGCAAGGCTCAGTGTATCGTTTGATTAAAAGTATTTTCTTAATCTTAATGCGTCAGGATAACTTTAAAATGTTACTATGTTTCCTAACTATGCATAGATGTTTCATAAATCAAATTAACGGAATTTGAATGCTCACTTCAAAATCGTTAGTGAACTGATGGGTGTAGGTACAGCTCAGACATAACTTAGTGTTTTCAAAGAATAATAAAATGTGCTACTGAATATTTTGAACACACTCAACAGAAAAATTCTTACATCATGTTCAAAATTGTACTAACAGGTTTCTGTTTTTGTTTTAGAAACATTATAACTTATTTATGAGCTGTATTGTATTTCTATCATCAGCACAGTGGAGGATCACACTCTGTGCTCATTTCTGGAGGCGCACACTACCTGCTCATTTCTGGGAGAGAATTTGTTGAATCACCAGTGAGTAAATGATGATGGAATGTACAGTGTGTAACAATCATACATAGGTAATACATGCGTAGGTTCTAGTATGCCGACCGGCGGCCACGGTGATATAATAATCCGCTCTCATCCCGTGGCACAGCCATACCATAGAAAGGGTTAATAACGAACCCCGAGGTGCACACGACGTCACCTCCCCCACCTCATTCTCCCGTTGTTAGATGTTTAGGGTCGAGTAGGACACCACAAATGTGGAAGGGAGCGTATGTTGCCAACATCACCACCCCACCACTGCTGCTGCTGCTGCTGCTGCCAGCAATTACGACGATGTCATATAAAAAGTTGCAGCAAATATGTTTCTGATGAAACAACCAGATCTTTCATATCATCAACTGTATCCAATATAGGCTTTTCTCCATTCGAATGATCTTCATTCAATATGGCGATGTATAAATCTGTGTCCACCACTGAACGAAAACGCAGTATCGACATCTCATGAGCAAAAGACTGATGCCATTGAAAAAAACCCCACCCCCAAATGATTTGCACTGTGAACAATTAATCCCGAAAAAAGGAGGAATGCATAATGAAGATGGAAAACATTTCTGGGAGAGAATTTCCTGTATACTATATTTATAGAGCTCTAGATAAACCATGTAATCCAAAAATGACTATTAGATAATGTAGCTCATCACCAAATTTATTGAATTAGCTGATAATCGGATACAATGTCCTAAAAAGCTGTACATGTTATGATTATGATTATGATTATGATTATGATTATGATTATGATTATGATTATGATTATGATTGATGGAAGACGAATAACATGCTTTAGAAATCTTTCTTTTTAAGAAAAGGAAATAATCTGTGATGAGAGATAGTACATCTACGGGCTACAGATAATTCCTGTGTTAATAAAGAATGCCACCTTGTCAGGCACCCTGGGGTATCTTGACTGTGTGCCTATCCACTTGGTCTTTGATGTGGCTCCTAAATAGATACCCTGTATTAAGTTCCAGTGCTTGTCGTTTACTCCTATATGATATAACCTTTGCAGAAGATCGATATGATCAACCACATCAAATGCGGCTTTGGCATCCAGGAGAATCAGATCTGCTAGCTGATTGTTATCTCAGGATTCTCTATAGTACTCTTCCACAAGAAAAGAAGCACAGGAGACACGCCTGCTGTAACTCCTCTCTATCTCGGACATTGATCTTATTTTTAACCCTTTACTTAAGAAGTGACTCAATAATCTTCGTGACCTCAGGCAGAACCGTGATCCCTCTGTAATTCTTTGCCTCTGTGGGTGTACCTTTCTTCTTATAAACCCACCGGTGCTAACAATCGGACTTTTAAGGAATCTAGAATACCTCCATTGCTAAAGATTTGGTCGATCAATTCTTGGAGGTAAAGAAGATCTTCACCCGCATGTATAATATTCTCAATAGAGACTTCAGATGATACAGTCTCCTTTACCTCTGCAAAAATAACGTATGCAATTGCTTTATCACTTACTATCAATTCTATGACTGAGACATCACTCACTCGCAACAAGGTCATGATAGCTCTTGTAGTAGGCATTGATGATTGTATCAGGAATGACTAGATTTTCAGTGTCGCTTAAAGCCCTCAATTACACTCTCCAGTGTAATGGTCCGCATCCACATACAGATCACTGACAACCATGTTACCTTTCTTTCACTGCTTATTAATCAATATATGAAATGTTTTAGACTCAAACTGATGCACCTGCAAGATGCTGTTCTTGTATTTGGCATTCTGTCATGCTAGCTCCACTCTACAAACCCTTCTGAACGCCTTCTTACACTCCCTGTTCTCCACACATGAGACACTGTCACCACTTTTGGGTCAATCTTCTTGAATCTATTGCTTGACTATGTGCGTGCATGCATTTGTACCTGTGTGATTGCATCGTTTCAATGTGGTCAAAATCACAAATGCTCTGTATTTCAAAATTCTGAAATGAAATTATGATACTAATGTGAGCTGGTCAAAGACTGACAGTGTACTGCTGAGCTGCTTAAATTGAGTACAGAATTACATACAATCCAGTGAATCAGGAAACACCGTCATCCTACATGCCTTTGATGTCTCTGATCTTCATAATGTACCGCTTAATGTTCAAGTTCCATCTAATCCAATGTACAATCAAAATTCATTCATTCATTCATCCATCCATCCATCCATCCATCCATCCATCCATCCATTCATTCATTCATTCATTCAATGTATGCGCATGTTTGAGCATGCATGCGTATATGTATGTATGCATGCATGTTTCGTACTGTAATAGAATACACAGACTCAAGAATTCAGTATTTATGTATTAGTTTTCCTGTAATGGTGCTCCTTAATGATATACATAGACATGATGAAGTTGTTACATTATATTGAAAATTTTTTTTGTGTGAAAGCACTGCACAGCCCAATACACGAACACCTGCACAGCACAATATACAAACACACAGCACTGCACAGCACAATACATGAATGCACAGCACTGCACAGCACAATACACGAACACATACATGCATTGTGACAGCACTGCACAGCACAATACACAAACGCATACATGCATAAGCGTACATGCATATTTACACACAGGCACATTAAACACAATATTCCAGTATATATACATGTATAATCTGCTAATTATCTTAAAATTTATGCTGTTTTATTATTCTCACTACTTACATGATTATCTGACATTCTTCTCCAAGACATACACTCAGATAGCACATAAGCAAGCTTATAATGAACCTTCCTAGTTTTAGCCATTCCCCGCCCACCTCTAGCTAAGCACCACCCACACCCCCACTCATGTTGGGATCAATCGATCTCTGAAATCCCTGACTAGCAATTTTCAGAAAAATGTGCAGGTAACCTGTTGAATATTTTGATATTAATTTGACTAGGTGCTGTTGCTGCGATAAGTCATATTAGTTTCAAAATATTCAACAGCACATTTCTTCAATAGCCAAAACATACAATTCATACAATGTGTCGGACTATTAAGCGGTAAAGACAGGCTTAATCAAATCATTCATGACATCATGATTATGACATCAGCATACACATTGCGTAGTTAATTATGATGTCATATGATTGAGTGAAGAAATGGATTCATGAATTCCTTACATAACATCCATTAATTTAATATCACAAAATCTGAAAATTTGAAATAATACTTTATGTATCTTAAAACTTTTACAAGACCATATCAAATTTATCTTACTTTTTAGTAAGATTTAATTTGGAACTCGCTAAAGTTTGTTATAACTGAGAGCGTACTAAAATAATTTGATAAATGTAATTGAGATGCCTACTTGCTTGAGAACCTTCCTTTATGCCATGACAAACATACCATTGATATCTGATTATTCATTGTATGGATTGTCATAAATTATTCATGACACATTGTATCGTGTTAGAGTCTATCATTTGTAATTATCAGTTTACAATATTAAAAAAACACTGTATCATGAGGTTAACTATCTATCGATCAATTGATCGCTCGCTCACTCACTCACTCACCTATGCATTTACTTAAAGGAGAACTAACTTCATATCATAATATCAGTCTTCTCGGATGGGACTTTAAACTGAGGTCCCGTCATACAGTGCCCATCACTGTGTGAACGTGAGCTAGGGTTAGGTAGGCAAGAAATTTCGGCATAGTCAAAGTAAACCGGATGCTGAATGGATCCCTCCTCGGATGGAACCACGCAACATACGGATTACAAAACCAAAACCAAATTGCTAGAATTAGAATCTTTCGGAATTTTCGAGGGGACTATGGAGGGATGTAACCCGGATGACTGATCGAGTTCGTCCTCGGACGGACACAGTCACCATACGGGCTACCTAACCAATCAAAATCAAACAAGTGCGCGCTGGTGCCTGCTCGGATGATGGCCAGAAGACCAAATGGGTCCCAGGACCCGAAAGACCCCACACCCCAACCTCCCCACTCCCCCCAAAGGGGCCGGGAGGTCTCTGACCTAAAGCCCCCCCCCCCCCCTTGGGTGCATCAGGTCATAAGACCGTACGCACCTCCCCCGACCCAACACCTACCCCATCCCTTACCCACCCCTGTTAGGTCCTGGTTAGGCCATCCCCATTACACACGCCCAAGCATGAGGAGCAACAAAAAAAGCCATGGAAAAGAACAGCAACATGAGACAAAATCGAGAGACAACGATCAACACACACACACACACACAGAGAGAGACACAAGCTAATGCACAAACCGACGTCACAAGAATTCACAAGAATTCAACAGAAACCATAAAGGCCAGGCGTGAGTCTAGACCCTAGCATTGGGAACTAGCATATAAACGCCTCAAATATTACAACACACACACACACATATCATAATAGTTATTCAAGTGATCTAACACGCCACTCATAAACTATACATAGACTATTAAGCTTCTTATCATGCCGCTGAAGAAAGATACTCAGGCTTGACTAGCTAAATGTTGATACATTTCTACAGCCTATGATGGCTGTCATGTTTTACTTTTCCACCAATCAGAAAAAAACTAGCCTACCTGACTCGGTCTATACGCTCAGTCATAGCGGTGCCACAAATAGGTTGATAATGTGATATAAAAGCAATCATACAGGTAAGCTGATGAATATTTTGAAACTAATTTGACTGGAAGTTGTAGCTGCCAAATTAGTTTCAAAATATTCAACAAGATGACTTTTACATAATAACGAGTGTAATACATTGGCACTTACATGACAACATGCACAGTCGCTTGAGTAGACAAAATGTCGGCGATTATTGTTCAACATTTACGTGATATTACAAAGCAGACAATTGCGATACAGATACGGGAATGCGACAGGATATGAATGATATGGAATCTATAAGCCATAAGGTATCAGTACAATACAACATTTGAGATGAGATTAGCATCGCTTTAGGTCACAACAGGCTATCCATAAATTATGAGACCATCTGTTGTATGAGACTGTCATATTGTTACCTAAAACTTGGTTATCATAAGGCAAATAATATCTATCGCGACGATCACTACATCCTTTCTTAATTGCTATGGTAAAAGTTACGTTATATATATATATATATATATATGTATATATATATATATATATATATATATATATATATATATATATATATATATATATATATGTGTGTGTGTGTGATTAATTATCTTCACATTTATTTTTACCATCGGTGAGCATGGTTCATGGTATGATCACTGATGAAGCTATTTTTGGGTAATATGAGAGTTACAGAGTTAAAATACCGCATCATAGACTAACATTTGTCAGAAAAGAGGTTTCTTTATGAAAAATTCTCCAGATAAATTAGAATACATTAACATTATCCGTGACAATTAACATAATGTTTCATATGCACTTGTTTGATGTGCACTGACAATGTAGTTATGCACTTGTTTGATGTGCACTGACAATGTAGTTATGCACTTGAATAGGTATCAGTGAGATAAGAGAGATTTCAGAATCATAACATTCAATACAACTTCTATAGCTAGCAGTACAGCTCAGTAACAACTTACTTAACATGTTTCCAAAACAAAATACAACCTACTGCTCAATGTTTTGATTATAATCGAATTGGAAGACTAAGGCAGCAGTATCTTCTAATCCAATTATACTCAAAATATTCAACAGAACATTTTTCACCAATTAACATGTTCCTCTTTTTCTTTTTGGAAACATGTTAATTTATTTTCAATTCATCTGCTGATGATCTGTGCATCATGTACCACATTCAGCACAATTCACCTCCTGATGATCTGTGCATCATGTACAACATTCAGCACAATTCACCTCCTGATGATCTGTGCATCATGTACCACATTCAGCACAATTCACCTCCTGATGATCTGCACATCATGTACCACATTCAGCACAATTCACCTCCTGATGATCTGTGCATCATGTACAACATTCAGCACAATTCACCTCCTGATGATCTGCGCATCATGTACCACATTCAGCACAATTCACCTCCTGATGATCTGCGCATCATGTACCACATTCAGCACAATTCACCTCCTGATGATCTGCGCATCATGTACCACATTCAGCACAATTCACCTCCTGATGATCTGTGCATCATGTACCACATTCAGCACAATTCACCTGATGATCTGTGCATCATGTACCACATTCAGCACAATTCACCTCCTGATGATCTGCGCATCATGTACAACATTCAGCACAATTCACCTCCTGATGATCTGTGCATCATGTACCACATTCAGCACAATTCACCTCCTGATGATCTGTGCATCATGTACCACATTCAGCACAATTCACCTGATGATCTGTGCATCATGTACCACATTCAGCACAATTCACCTCCTGATGATCTGCGCATCATGTACAACATTCAGCACAATTCACCTCCTGATGATCTGTGCATCATGTACCACATTCAGCACAATTCACCTGATGATCTGTGCATCATGTACCACATTCAGTACAATTCACCTCATGATGATCTGTGCATCATGTACCACATTCAGCACAATTCATCTGATGATCTGTGCATCATGTACCACATTCAGCACAATTCACCTCATGATGATCTGTGCATCATGTCCCACATTCAGTACAATTCTAGCACGCATACGCACACGCACACCATGAACATTCCAAGAAAACATATAGTTCTCTGAATACTGATGAAACAATGGAGGGATCCAATCTGTTGTTCAAGTATCTGATGTAATAATCAAATATGTCATTTTTTAACTGACATAACAATCAAAATGACGTAGAATTCTCCGTCATGAGACTCAAAAGGTTAGCCAAGGGTACACATTTTCTTTAATGGATTTACATTTTAATAAAAAATTATCTTGAATATTTTGAAACTAATTTCACTTGGAGCTGTTACGGCTACAAACAGCAACAGCATCCCGAGGTAAATTAGTTTCAAAATATTCAACAAGTTACATGTACAGTTATCTTGAAATTAGAATTCTGGTAATTCAGGTCTTCAACTATATAAATCAATTACAACACACATCCCTCAGTGGGCGGAGCATAGCTACAAATGGGTGGGCAAGGCTCGAATTGGACCCCTCTATTCACATACTAGCTTCAAATTCCTTCAATGAATATCAGGTTGACAGTACTACATATAAGGGTCTCATTCATTGTGTTCTAAACGGTTCTGAGAAATGGCTTTTGGTAACTTAGTTATTTTATGTGAAAATCTGTGACCAATGCAATTTTGAGAAACCTTTTCTCAGAAGAAAACGTGAAGTAAGAACGAATTCCAAATGATTTTCAAATGATGTCAAAACGTTTTCAAATTGAAAATGATTGCAAAATAATTTCAAAACGATTTCCAAAGGATTTAAAAATCATTTCAAAACTATTCGAAATCATATCAAATCGATTTCAAAACATTCCTTTTTCAAATGCAAAATTTGTATTTGGAAATAATTATCTGTCTTGGGATCATGGCGCAATGTTCAAAACCATCTGCAAAAACCGTGTGAGGCGATCTGAAATAACAAGAAAAACTAATAATTATTATTATTATTATTATATTGCTTTGTTTGTTTGTTGGTGTTGTTGTTGTTGTTGTTGTTGCCGTTTCATATTTAATCCACTTTAATACTAAATTATTGATGTATGTTACTACATTCCTTAATATGCGTAGCACGACATTGCACTACTGAGGCAACATGGCTGAAAGGGTTGACAAGACTATTCCACAAACACATCCATTCATGTCCATTCCACAAACACATCCATTCATGTCCATTCCACAAACACGTCCATTCATGTCCATTCCACAAACACGTCCATTCCACAAACACGTCCATTCATGTCCATTCCACAAACACGTCCATTCATGTCCATTCCATAAACACGTCCATTCATGTCCATTCCATAAACACATCCATTCATGTCCATTCCATAAACACGTCCATTCATGTCCATTCCACAAACACGTCCATTCATGTCCATTCCACAAACACGTCCATTCATGTCCATTCCACAAACACGTCCATTCATGTCCATTCCATAAACACATCCATTCATGTCCATTCCACAAACACATCCATTCATGTCCATTCCACAAACACGTCCATTCATGTCCATTCCACAAACACGTCCATTCATGTCCATTCCACAAACACATCCATTCATGTCCATTCCACAAACACGTCCATTCATGTCCATTCCACAAACACATCCATTCATGTCCATTCCACAAACACGTCCATTCATGTCCATTCCACAAACACGTCCATTCATGTCCATTCCACAAACACGTCCATTCATGTCCATTCCACAAACACGTCCATTCCACAAACACATCCATTCATGTCCATTCCACAAACACATCCATTCATGTCCATTCCACAAACACGTCCATTCATGTCCATTCCACAAACACATCCATTCATGTCCATTCCACAAACACGTCCATTCATGTCCATTCCACAAACACGTCCATTCATGTCCATTCCACAAACACGTCCATTCATGTCCATTCCACAAACACGTCCATTCATGTCCATTCCACAAACACGTCCATTCCACAAACACGTCCATTCCACAAACACGTCCATTCCATAAACACATCCATTCATGTCCATTCCACAAACACGTCCATTCATGTCCATTCCACAAACACGTCCATTCCACAAACACGTCCATTCATGTCCATTCCACAAACACGTCCATTCATGTCCATTCCACAAACACGTCCATTCCACAAACACATCCATTCATGTCCATTCCACAAACACGTCCATTCATGTCCATTCCACAAACACGTCCATTCATGTCCATTCCACAAACACGTCCATTCATGTCCATTTCACAAACACAACCATTCCACAAAAAGAACATACGACAACTCATCTAATGGTGTTCTGCAGACTACATTTTCAATGGGGTTTAACTCTGGACCAGCTCAATATTTTGAAAACAATTTAACTGAAAATTATTGGTGGATAAGCCACCAATAACTTTCAGTCAAATTGTTTTCAAAATATTCAGCAGGTCCAGAGTTATTGCTCATTGACATTATTGCCTGGTGGTTTGCATCAGTCAGTTACTTAGGCTAGGCTGACCAAGTTATAAGCATACTATAGATACAGATGATTAATGGCGATGTACTTGCCCATAAATGGTGGTTGTTTCTTGAATCTTATGACGACGAAATAGACGATGATACCAGCAATGATAAAGATGATGCCATAGATGTAAATCATCTTGGGATGATTAATGATAGGTGATAATACCAAATAACAGGATGCCAACAGCACAATGATAGGAACTGCCAGAGGTACCTGCATAGAGGAGTATCACTGGCATTATTATTCATTTCTCATCAACACAATACATTATTGCCTCTACCATAAACACATGACCACCGCTACCACTATCACTATTGTCATCACCATCCTCATCATCATTCTGCCCCTGCAACCATGATCATCAGCATTATTATCATTTTCATCATGATATAGTAGTAGTAGTAGTAGTAGTAGTAGTAGTAGTAGTAGTAGTAGTAGAAGAAAAGGTAGTTGTTGTTGCTGCTGTTGTTGTTGTGCAGGTACAGGGCTGTAGGCTTGGGGTGAGGGAGGGGCTGCCTCTCACTGAGATTTTGATAGTATACACTGTTAAATACACTTACGAAGAATTCAGTATTCAAATGTCCAAGGAAGATGATATATATATATTACATAGAATTCAGGAAATGGCTTCAAATTTCAATGGTGCAGGACTGCACCACTTCACACACCCTAGTCTGTGAGCAGGGAACCCATCATAGACACATTCCCAAAACTGTCCTCTCCTGATATTGGGTTCACACTATGCGCTGTAGTAGAAGTAGAGAAGTTGGTAATAGTAGTGAAGTATTACATACTATCTTGGTAATTTCGTAACTATCATGGCCACATGTAGCAGTATAGAGTAGCAGTAATGTTTACCTTATATGGTCTGTACAGATCTTTTTCTGTGACTCTCAGTAAAAGCAATGTAATCGCAGAGAAGCCATACACGAGCCATGTGATGAACCCATACAGATCTATTAATGAGCTGATATCACCGGGGATGATGAAAATTAATGCAATGATAGACTGAAAATAATAATAATAATAAGAAGAATAATAATAATAATAATACACAACTTAAAATGATTTTGGAGGTCAAAACGGATGGACAGTGGTTTCTAAATGACATTCAATTGCTTTCTGCTTTCAAACACCCTTGCTATAGCCTTCAGAGCCTCTGGAATTTAAATTATCGCCAGTGAATATCAGTAGCCAATGTGCATAATTACACTTTAAGAAATATATGGCTGTTCTAAATACATAAATAACTGTATGCCATGTCAAGCATCAGTCCTGGTGAGAGCGAGCTGATTTTCCAGCTCTCGTTTTCATTTGCTTTGGTATCACAGATTTGAGATTTATCTTTTGCATATATTGTCCTAGATGGTAATAATCAAATATTTGCTACTTCTTACATGGATTAACCTGAATAAAAACATTTTATAGACAATATTTAGATATTGAAAAGTCACCAATTCAGATAATATGGCCATTAAATGTATTCTCAAATTCTTGTGAATTCAGCTAATTAACCACCAAAATCTACAAAAATATATTCTCTGTTGTCTTGCAAATTGACATTCTTCAAGACCAATACAGAACCTGTTTTTCTGCGGAGTGATCATCCAAAGTTGAAAGGTGAAGAAAATTAAAATTTTGCTTAGCCAGTGTCCATTTGCCAGTGTTGAATTTGCAAAGATACTCTGCTTTTGGTCTGCAAATGGATATTGCTCAGGATCACAGTAGTGACCATTTGTTGTGTGTCTGGCTTGAACATTAAAGCCTTAAGTTGACACAAGAGGAGTTAAGCATGTTTGACTGGTCAGTGATAACTAACAAAATGTAGCTATTTGCAGGTTGCCTAATCCTGTCTGAGAATAGGGTATTGACTGATAAAAAGTCACATATTATTCACTATGGTACAAACGCGTTCACTGAAGTTGATATCAATGTTATAAAATCATCAAATATTAAAGTAAAGAAAGGAGTTGCCTGTACATACAGTAAACATGAGAGCTGGCATAGGTGTGGTTTTGGTGACATGTAAGAATGACAGGATTCTAGGCAGATGCCCCACGCGGCCAGCTACATAGCACAACCTAAAAAACAGAGAATTATGACCTATAAGGCACTTATGACCTTTTGTCGGAAACATGTTACAATTGAAAGTACTTGTTTCAGTTCTGCTTTCAGAATTAATAGCAATGGTTGATTTTGAAGATATGAGAATATAGCTTACTAACGTAGCATTAAGTACATGAGTCAAACATGATACAATTTTTTAATGTGCTTCTTCACGATCATGAGATACATCTATAAATATGTGTCATCAGAATCTGAAGATCATTTATAAATATGCGTCATCAGAATCTGAAGCACATTTATTTATGAAGGCCTTTTAGGCTGCGTTCACATTAGAGATTTACTCTGGACGAGATTTATCGATTGGTTATTGGAAGGCTGAACACTAATTTGATACCTCAATCCATTAAAAACAATCAGCTGCAGCACCCACTTTTTGCATAGTGCCTTTATGATCCTGATGCTTGGTGATGGTGTTTTATTTAAGTTGCATCATGCTTTGTTGTTACAAGACTACCACAGCTAGATGAAGCTTTAAGCAACATAATATTTTAAAACAATACTGAATGAACATTAAACAATACTGAATGAACATTAAACAATACTGGATTAAGACTAAACAATACTGGATTATGACTAAACAATACTGGATTATGACTAAACAATACTGGATTATGACTAAACAATACTGGATTATGACTAAACAATACTGGATTATGACTAAACAATACTGGATTATGACTAAACAATACTGGATTATGACTAAACAATACTGGATTAAGACTAAACAATACTGGATTAAGACTAAACAATACTGGATTAAGACTAAACAATACTGGATTAAGACTAAACAATACTGGATTAAGACTAAACAATACTGGATTAAGACTAAACAATACTGGATTAAGACTAAACAATACTGGATTAAGACTAAACAATACTGGATTAAGACTAAACAATACTGGATTAAGACTAAACAATACTGGATTAAGACTAAACAATACTGGATTAAGACTAAACAATACTGGATTAAGACTAAACAATACTGGATTAAGACTAAACAATACTGGATTAAGACTAAACAATACTGGATTAAGACTAAACAATACTGGATTAAGACTAAACAATACTGGATTAAGACTAAACAATACTGGATTAAGACTAAACAATACTGGATTAAGACTAAACAATACTGGATTAAGACTAAACAATACTGGATTAAGACTAAACAATACTGGATTAAGACTAAACAATACTGGATTAAGACTAAACAATAGACACGCATATATGAATGACTATGAGATAACACATATTTATGTAGATTGCAACTATCCTCAGTTAGATTAGACTATGTCAGTGGCTCTGAGACATACCTGCCACTTGAGAACAATGCTCCATTACTGGCACCGAAACACGACATAACTACAAACACAGGCATGAGCCATGACATCACGCCTAGAACTCGATCACCCCATGCCTAGGGAGAGCAAACAAATATATAGGACAAATAGAACAATAGATTATGTAAATTCTAGCATGAACATTTGCATGCATGCATGAGTGTGTGTGTGTGTGTGTGTGTGTGTGTGTGTGTGTGTGTGTGTGTGTGCGCACACACATGCGTGTGTGTCACACACACGCACACGCACGCGCGCACGCACGCACGCACGCACGCACACACACACACACACACACACACACACACATTGTACACATGCATGCACACACACTCTGTGTGTGCACGTATGCTTGCACATGCACACACGCACATGCGCGCATGCATGCACACACACACACACACACACACACACACACACACACACACACACACACACACACACACACACACACACACACTCACTCACTCACTCACTCACTCACTCACTCACTCACTCACTCACTCACTCACTCACTCACTCACTCACTCACTCACTCACTCACTCACTCACTCACTCACTCACACACACACACACACAAAATTAGCTACCCAGCCACCCGCATGCATGGACATATGCATTGTATGGACCCAAAACCAGCTACCCAGCCATTCACACGCACGCGCACGCACGCACGCACACACACACACACACACACACACACACACACACCATGTATGCATGTACCAAAACACTATTTCTCCATGCATATATTAGAGGTGCTAATCTTGATAACACTAGTCATTTATTTTAATGTGTTTAGGACATAATCGATGTACATCTGAGGAAATATACTAGAAAAGCCTATCGTATGTGGGAGAGGAGCCTGCATGGTGTATAGAGTTAGAATATGACCAAGGTAGATTGTAGGTTAATGATGTTTGAGAAAACACACCAAGGTGGAGATGCCACATGACTTGTCCTTACATACATTTCAAGGACGTGCCACTTTTATTTTTAATTCTAGGCTTCTCATGCGTGTTAAATTTTAGATAATCTGAATTATATCCAATTATAGCCAACCATTGTTTGCTAGCCATATGTGTCCCTAGATCAATGTCCCAGCCACATCATAAAATAATGTCATACATAATTGTTAAGACCTTATCTAATGATCAATAGACGTACACTAATGAGATAAGCACTCACCACAGCTACAGCAGGTGACTCCAATATCTCTAGCCGCGACATCACACCAAAGTAACCAATATTGGTTAGTACATAAACCACTGTTGTCAATGGAATGCCAATCATAATAGCTCGTGGTAAATTTCTGTGTAGTAAATAAATAAGCAATGAGAGAGAGAGAGAGAGAGAGAGAGAGAGAGAGAGAGAGAGAGAGAGAGAGAGGGGAGAGAGGGGAGAGAGAGAGGGGGGAGAGAGGGAGGGAGAGAGAGGGAGGGGGAGGGAGGGGGGAACACTATTTGATCTGGACCTTGATCATTTTAAAGAGAACAAGCCAACATACAATGGAACACTTCACTTAACAAGTATTATGTAGAATTCTGAATCCCACGCATACAAGCGCTCACACATGCACTCACACATATGCATGCACACCTAAATGCAATACACTCTTCCCCATACTGGGCGAGGGCAATAAGGGGTGAGAGCAATAAGGGGCGAGGGCAATTAATACCAATTTCCAATATTAAAGGACTCCAAGCAGATTAGTTATCATGACAAGCATTGTCTCTCAGCAACACTTACTTGTAAGGGTTTTTTAATTCTTCTGTTATAAAATTTAGATTATTCCTGAAAAACAAACAAAGCATAAAATTAGTTGATTTTCTTTTCAGACTATTAGAGAAATGAAGCACATTTGAATTGTCAGAGGAAAACAAGAATACATTTGAAGGCTCAGCGCTGGAAACATTGGCTCAGTAACTGAAGGTGTCATTGTAGAGGTCAGCTGTTTACAATCATGTTCTCGTAATCGACTCATTGCCAATCTCTAAATATATACTTGCTTGACTGTTGAGCATTCACTAACATATTCTTGAAAGCTCTTGATAAGTGCTTATTCATTTGCATATGGGAAATGATGTGACACATGAACTCCAGTGACAGACCACCTGGCCTAGTGGCATGTGCAACATACCACCTGGCCTAGAGGCATACATGACAGACCACCTGGCTAAGAAGTGTGTGTGACAAACTACCTTGCCTAGAAGCCTGTGTGACAGACAACCTGGCCTAAAAGTCCCTGTGACAGACTACCTGGCCTAGAAGCCTGTGTGGCAGACCACCTGGCCTAGAAGCATGTGTGACAAACCACCTGGCCTAGACGCCTGCCTGACAGTCCACCTGGCCCAGAAGCCTGTGTGACAAACTGCCTGGCCTAGAAGCCTGTGTGACAGATGACCTGGCCTAGAAGCCTGTGACAGACTACCTGACCTAGAAGCCTGTGTGACAGACCACCTGGCCTAGAAACCTGTGTGATAGACCACCTTGCCAAGAAGCCTGTGTGCCAGACCACCTGGCCTAGAGGCCTGTGTGACAGACCACCTGGCCTAGAAGCCTGTGTGACCGACCACTTGGCCTAGAAGCCTGTGTGACCGACCACTTGGCCTAGAAGCCATACGATGATGCTTCATTAAGGTGGTGGATCAAACAACCACCTTCCTTAAATTACTACTAACTTCCAAAAGGCAGATCCCATAGCAGGCTACTTGTATCAAGAGACCTGTTTGTAGCAGGAGACCACCTGTCTATAGTGGCCACCTGTCTAGTGATCACCTGTCTGTAGTAACCATGTGTACCAAGAGAGCAGCTGTCTGTAGCGAGTGGCTCCTTAAGGTGCTCACTTAAGACAGGCTTTACTGTATATCAATGCAGTAATACTTTAACTATTTAACATTTACACACCAGAAATTCATTATGATGTAAGGAATACTCTGTTGAATATTTTGAAACTAATTTACTGGGAGCTGTTGCCCAGATAACATGCATACATTGAGCCAATATTGGTAATTGGTTGGCACCTTCGCCATTGGCCACCATTTGGGTCTACATTGTTAATTGATTGACAAAATTACAGTTGTATCACAGTAGTTGAGCCAACGTAGAACAAAACATCTAACAACCAACTTATATATATATAAACCTTTGTACATGTTTGCACATAGAGTTGGGTAAAGCAAATGCATACATACAATTGTGT
The DNA here is from genome assembly GCA_034401795.1 of Chaetoderma sp. LZ-2023a. Taxonomy (NCBI): domain Eukaryota; kingdom Metazoa; phylum Mollusca; class Caudofoveata; order Chaetodermatida; family Chaetodermatidae; genus Chaetoderma; species Chaetoderma sp. LZ-2023a. The sequence continues at coordinate 141,097,209 of CM067373.1, forward strand.
TACAGATGTTTGGCTAACAATAGGCACAAGGCCTTACAGTCAATGCAGATTTAACACTGTGCATAAGTTGGCCATATAGCTTTGGGCCAGAGTTATCTCAAAATTACAACTGACTTACAGATGATGGACCAACACCTTACTATGTACATGGGCCACTAATGACCAAACTGTGGCAAAGTGGCACATAACCTATCATTGAACTACATGCACATGCTGTACCTACAGTTTGTTATCTAAAATTAGAAACCAAATCTATGTTGATAATTTTGTGGCACACTCGCTGCGTGCTATGATAAATATTAACTTGCTAAGAGAAGCAACTCACCAACTTGGAAGACATTATTTAATAGTTTATATTAAGTACATATATTTTGTTAAGTTATTTGACTTAATGTTCTGCAAGCAGTCCAGTGAAAGTGACTATGTTTTCTAAATATTATTCTAATTCAAAATGCATATGTGTTGTAATATTATTTCGATATGCATTGTGGAAAGACATCTAAGGACAATGATAATTTACTATGAATAAAAACAGTATCTTTTAGATCACTATCATATACCTGACAAATCTTTAATTTCATATGGTACCTGGGACACATGTTTTACACAATTCATAAAATGCGTGCATTATTTTTCCAATGTTCTAAATATATTACATCCACCTTACAATGATGAACAGAGTCCAGTTGAATTAGTTTCAAAATATTCAGCTGCTTTCTTGTATGGTTTCTTTGAAATTGAGGCAATGCCATTTCAGGTATTACAGCGTTAATTCAGCCTTTGATTTTTGTACAGCATATAATTATCCATCACATGACTTCATAATCAAGTACGTGACATGTAGGATGACATCATAATAAATGGCATCATGAGTGACATAGATAAGTTCGTCACAAATGCTTAATTGATGAAGGACTAAGCGTTGTTGTATGAATTGTATGTCTATGTACTATTTAATAAACATGCTGCTGAATATTATGAAACCAATTTGACTGGGCGATGTTGCTGCCATAGGCATCAACAGTACCCAGTCAAATTAGTTTTAAAATATTCAACAGCTTACCCATATAGTTTTCTGGAAATTGATAGCAAGGGAGGTCAGGGATCGATCCCAACATTAGCGAAGCCTGGATGGAGCTTAGCTAGAGGTCGGCGGGGAATAGCTAAAACTGGATTCCTTCATTATTGTGAACACACCATCCATCGTATGCCCAGAGTCCATTGTAAAATGCTAGAGCCACCAGTGATGGGTCACCGACTGTATTCTCAAATCCCTCAGATATTGTCTCAGAGTTTCCTACAAATATAAAAAAAAAAAATTCATATTTATAATATATTGTAAAAGATACCTTGAATAAAACTGTGATTTATTAATTAATAAATTGCTAACAAACACATAAACATGAGACTAAATAAGAGTATTAAAAAAATTATTGAAACAGGCTCAAGCAATACTGGAAGGTTGCTTGGTTGGTTGGTTGTCTTTGGGGTTATTTTGGGATTGACCAGAAATACAGGACATTATTCTATGTCTGTTTCCTCCTCATATCTGGGTGGTATGCCAGATATCCAGTCATAGAAAAATTACCATATATAGTACCTGCATGGCTTCCATGACTTATAATTTAGTAGTGCTGATATCAGGGGGGAAAATTACTGTCATGTATTCCCCATGAGCCAAAAAATTATATAACGATAATGAACTGTGTAAAAAAGGTAAAAACAGTCTAAAATGTTAAAACCTATCGGAATTTGTCTAAAACTTATCAAAATCATCAAAACGGGGAAAAAAATGGCCAACAGCCAGCAACATATATCAAGGAACATCTAAATGACTTAAGGGACAATTCCGGGATGAAATATTATACATGTTTAATGAAATTGCGCCAGAATAATAACCAGATAGAAATAGCATAAACAATTATCATCGTTAGATTAAAGTCGTCGGTAAAATTGACAATTTTCGCACATTGGGGCACTGCCATTTAATCAGCTCTATCTACGTCAGCCCTGCACCACCACCACCTATTGGGATGACTGGATGGGTGAGACCTATAGATGCGGGTACACATTTTAAGGAAGTATATGCAAATGATAATAGTAACGGAACCACTGAAGCGATTCCAATGATTCTAGTATCCTTAAATAGGTGCCGACTTCAGAATTAATATGATATAATGGATGTTAAAATCTGGCAAGGGGTCGAAAGGACTGAAATATATAAATATTAATCAGCTAAGATATTTATCCTTTTTGTGGTAAAATTCAGCACGAGATGGTTTTGTCTCGTAGGCTCTATCTTTGGCAATATTTTGCGTATTGTCATTAAATTGAGGTGTGCTTAAAACTGAAAGAAATGGCTATTTGCATGACTAATTATAATTTTACATGTATATTGCCTGAGATATCATCAAATGAAATAAAATCTGGGAATTTACCTTGGCCGATCAATATTGCCTGGCAAGCTATAGTAATTTCAATAATTAAGATATTTTGATGAAACCTTTCCAGTTATGAGATAACATTATAAAGAAGCGGCAAGGCAAATTCTGTCATTGTAACTGCAATACTTATTTTGATATGTGATGATCGAGAGAGCGCATCCTGAAATTTTTGTTGGAAATTTTGCTGGCTTAGTTTTCCCACAGAGCGTATCTCTTGGACCACTAACATCTCTAGCATTGGATAACTCTTCGGATTTGCAGCTACAGGTGGGTATCGGAATTATAACAATCGATTCTGTGGTTCCATCAATATTATCATATGTTTTCTCAGAATACTTTCTGCGGCACACGTTATAACGATGTCTTGAGTCAGCTGAGTAAGTTGACAATATACACGGGTCAAGGGTGACACTTTATTTAACCATCATCGTGTGGTGTAAGATGCATAATAGCCTACTTATAGAGATAGTGCTGGATTACATTTTGAAAAGAAAATGTTGCTGGCGTGTTGCTGTCATGCACAGCAATGACTTACAGCAGCATTGTTACCAAAATGAACACATACTGATATAACAGCGAAAATGGAATCTATGAAGTATAGACTCCAGTTGTCTAGGGGTTAACGATGTCTCACCGACGTCAGATACTAGAATTATTTGAACTTAACTGGTCAATGGCCTACCAATTACAAATTAGCACATCTTAGGGCATAGTTACTGTATAGTCTTCATGCTTGGCAAAGATAGCATTGGTGCTGGGATGACATCACGATCTCGTGAAATTTTGCTCTCGTTGCGAGAAAATGCCACCCCCAAATAATCCCATGTTTACAAATGGTATAATTCTTCGTATTATTTGTCTATTGTTGTTATTTAGGATCCAGTCTTTCAAATAAAGTCCACTTTTACCCATTCTGGAATTGACCTTTAGCGGAGGTTTGTAATCGAGTGGAGATTTGCATTCAGCATTAAAAGAGTTAATTGGAATTCGTCATACAGCAGTGAAAGTGGCAAAGCTTGTGATTCAGCAGTAAAAGTGTTAATGGAGACTAACCATTCTGGTGTAAAACGGTTAATGGAGACCTGTAATTCAGCAGTACAAGGGATAATTGGAGACTTGATATTCGACAGTAAAATGGTTAATGGGAAATTGCATTTGGCAGGTAAAGGGTTAATGGAAACTTGTTATTCTGCAGTAAAATAGTTAACTGGAATTAATCCTTGAGCAGTAAAACGGGCAAAGCTTGAAATGGTTAATGGAGAAGAGCACTTGAAATTCAGCAGGAAAATGATTAATATAGCCTTGCCATTAGGCAGTAAAAGCGTTAATAGAGCCTTGTCATAAGGCAGTAAAATGATTGTCATTAGGCAGTAAAAGGGTTAATAAAGCCTTGTCATTAGGCAGTAAAAGCGTTAATAGAGACTTGTCATTAGGCAGTAAAAGCGTTAATAGAGACTTGTCATTAGGCAGTAAAAGGGTTAATAGAGACTTGTCATAAGGCAGTAAAATGATTGTCATTAGGCAGTAAAAGGGTTAATAAAGCCTTGTCATTAGGCAGTAAAAGCGTTAATAGAGACTTGTCATTAGGCAGTAAAAGAGTTAATAGAGCCTTGTCATTAGGCAGTAAAAGGGTTAATAGAGACTTGTCATTCAGCTTTTAGCAGTGGCTGAGTAATGGCACAAATTACTAAAAAATACATATAAATGCAATCTATAACGTGCATAGTATATTAACAAGAGTTTTAGTGAACTCAACATACGCCCACAGGGATACTTGTTTGAGGAATGCTAAATGTGAAGAGTTTGTCTTTGATAATTCTCTGAGAAAGAGGGGGGGGGGCCACTTCTGTTAGGTACATATTTGAAATTCATGGCAAGGACATCACTAAAAATTTTGAAAGCCTTCACAGCTGCATTGATCATTACAGTTACAAGACAATTTTGATGAATTTTAATTTTTCAAGGGAGATAACTCTGGTGAATATGGGTGGATTTTGCCGAAACGAAATTTCGACACTTCATCTATCCCTAAAACATCTGCTGAACAAAAAATTCTGAGTGTAGGTTCAAGTCTTCGAGATATGGCTTGGACAAGAAAATACAATTTTGATGAATTTTAGCTTTTCAAGAGAGATAACTCTGGAAAATACAGGCAGATCATGCCAAAACCAAATCATGACACTTCGGCTATATGTACCATATCTTTTGAAAAAAAATTTGTGAGTGTGAGTTTAAAACTCTTCGAGATTTGGATCATGACTCTCGCGAATATGGGCGGATCATGCCAAAACAAAATCATGACACTTCGGGTATATGTACATGTTTTGAAAAAAAATTTGTGAGTGTGGGTTCAAAACTCTTCGAGATCTGTCCAAGACAAGAAAATTTTGACGAATTTTAAGCTTTCAAGGGAGATAACTATGGCGAATATGGGAGAATTTGGCCGAATCGAAATCATGCCACTTCGTCTATAGGTAATATATCTTCTGAAAAAAAAATTGTGAGTGTAGGTTCAAAACTCTTCGAGATCTGTCCCGGACAAGAAAATTTTGACGAATTTTAAGCTTTCAAGGGAGATAACTTTAGAGAATATGGGAAAATTTGGCCGAATCGAAATCATGCCACTTCGTCTATAGGTAATATATCTGCTGAAAAAAAATTCTGACTGTAGATTCAAAACTCTTCGAGATCTGCTCCGGACAAGAATCAGACAGACGGACACACGGACGGCGAGCGCCATCACATAATACGACCCAGCTTTGCGCGGGCGTATAAAAACTAACCATTAATGCATATGCCTATGCAAATATGGTCAACTAGGATTGAGATGTATCATGCATCATCCAGTTATCTTTGGTCTGGTTCAGATTGATAGGAAAGTAGTATATATGACATTTATTGGGAGGGGAGAAAAGATGACACCTCCATGACGGTCTCCTCCGTAAGTACCAGCTTTGTTAGGAAACTAAGTCATCAAGGATTGCAGGCTGACATCCGCATACAGAGGCACCTCTGACTATGTCTAACCTTCTAACAAGAAATTGTGCTCGACATCCTCAGACAACGCAATCTTCCCAGGTGCTTACCATAGCTACGTGGATTGTACATGGTCTGACTGCAACATCAAAGAGTCAAACCTTAGATGCAGACTGTGAACACTAAATATCGATATCACATGCATTCAAGAGACTAAAGTAGCTAAACACTCAGAGCAGCAACCACAGACAGGCCATAAGCTAGTACTCGTGGAGCAAAAACAGGCCACTTACCATGGATTAGGCTTCGTAATCGGACCAAGGGTATTGGATGATGTCATTAGTTTTGGATACGTCAATGATCGCGTTGCATTTATCGACCTGGCTATACCACCACAAAAGTGCCCCACCACTAAGTGTCGCATAGTCAATGCCTATGGGCCAACTACCGAAAGGGCCAAAGACAATCCAGCTATATTAGATTCCTTCTATGCAGACCTGAGCTCCGCCATTACTATCCCAGCTAGATGGCAACCGTTCGTGCGAATCACTGAAATCACTGTCATGGATGACTGCCACAAAAGATTTTGGGCAGCCCAAGCCCTGAGAGTTGCTGACTACACACCACCACTAACTGTACACAACTCTGAAAGACACTTTATTGGGACTGACTAGGGCAAAGCCGAGGCAATATCGAGAATGTTTCAAGGAACAGTTCACTGACCACGATGATGAGCTCTTGCACCCATTCTCAGGAGACCCCAGGACATTACTAACACCAATGAATACAGCAGAGGTTAAGAGGGCACTTAAAGCCCTGAAAATGGATGTGCATCTGGATCTGATGGCATGAGCAATGAACTACTCAAATATGCAAGTGACATTATCTCAAAACCGATCACGCACCTAATCAGTTCAGCTTTTATGCACCACCTTCCCATCGATGCTGTAGGCCAAGGCATCCTTATCGCGCTACCCAAGCCCATGAAGCCACCTGCCCCTCCACCCCACCCCCCCCCCCCCCCACCCCGGCCAATCTGTAGCCCATTATGCTCCTTAACAGCATACGGAAAATCCTATCCAATGTTACTCTATGCTGCATCTGAGACAAGATCGACGACTTCACTGGATGTCAAAGTGGGTTCAATGCATGCTTGTGTCAGTAGTCATGTCCAAACACTGGGATTTCCACAAAATGGGCATTGACATGTCACGAGCCTTTGACACAATTCAGCGCTCAAAGATCCTAGATGTACTACGCCAGGCCAGTTGCAATGAAGAGGAGCTATGACTAGTGAGACTACTGCTTCTTGCAGACACCAAGCTGAGAGTATGAGTCAAGTCAGTGAAGTCTGTAGAGTTTGAGACATCAATCGGCTCCCCACAGGGAGATGGTCTATCCCCTGTGCTCTTCACCTGTTACCTGGCTGCTGCATTGAAATCCATGTGGGAAAATTCCACAAGACCAAACCCCCATCCCCCCCCCTCACCCCCAACCCTGGTGTCAATACTGGGCATGCCACTAGAGATGGAATATGCCGACGATGTGGCCTTTATAGATGAGGAAAAGAAACCCTGTGACAAACTTCTCCCAATAGCTGCAAGCAAACTAAAAATTGAGAATCTCTTTATGAATGAATCCAAAACAGAGTTCACCCACATATACCTATCTACAAAGCATGAAACTAAAGAAAATGACGATCCACTCCATGGTGGCGAACCATGGAGGAAAAGTAAAATCCTGAGCTCACTGCTTTGCAGTACTGCTGACATTGCTGCACGCTGCATCATGGGGGACATAGCTTTCCAGTCCTTCTGGAAGCTAAGGATTCGTAGAACAAAGATGCCCTTGGTAAAAAGACACACCAGCACAGATAATAGCCTTGGAATTCGCCCTACTTGAAGCCAGCAAATACAGAGCAAGGAGAGGCCGTCATTGCATAAATCTGTTAAGTGTGCTACGAGGTGACCTCAAGAAAGCAGTATTAGGTACACTCAAGTCAAGAATGGACCTGAGGAAGCCAAACATTTTGGCTGAGGACAAGACACAGTGGGCAAAAGTGAAGAAGGACTGATTTCAGCTGTAGGATGTTTCTACTACTACAGTCGCAGAATACAGTAATCATACATACATTGGGGAGGGGTGGAAAATCATTAATGTCTCACCGTGATACAGCAACAACACGGACATCTCACTGGTGAATTCCAAAGAAAACATGAAATAATTATAATACATGTGTGTAGCATGTAATTATAACACCTGTGTGTAGCATGTAATTATAACACCTGTGTGTAGCATGTAATGAGTCAGATTAGTTTAAAATATTCAACAACTTACGTGTATATTTGTCTTGAAATTAAGGCATTGACATTTCTAGGTTAAAGATTTAATTGCAGGCCCTTAAGCACTGACATTTCCAGGTTATATGTTTAAGTACAGGCCCTGAATATGGATTACCAGTTCCAATGAAATATAAGCCTCCGATGGTGATGATGGTAGTCGCAAGAAGCTTGGCTGCTGTGAAGATGTTCTGAACACGTGTTGCTGCTTTCACACTGGCACAATTCACAAATGTGATCAAACCTGGGACAAAGTAGTAGTAGTAGTAGTAGTAGTAGTAGTAGTAGTAGTAGTAGTAGTAGTAGCAGTAGCAGCAGCAGCAGTAGTAGTAGTAGCAGCAGCAGTAGTAGTAGTAGTAGTAGCGGTGGCAGTGGTGGTGGTGGTGCTGGTAGTAGTAGTAGTAGCAGTAGTAGTAGTAGTAGTAGTAGTAGTAGTAGTAGTTGTTTTTATTAATGTCACATGTCAAGCGTTAGTTCTATGAATCCTGTCATCAATGATGCACTGTCACTAGGACGTAACTCAGTTAATCATCTGAAATCAAATGTTTACCCTTTTCAGCATTAGACCCATGCAGGCTTCGAACCAAGGCAGTTGTGCAAGACCATCCCTCTAGCGCTTAGGATGTGAGTTCGCCCCTGCTAGGCCACCATCCAGAGGACACTAATCCTCTTTCGGCAGACTAGCTCTCAACTAGCCGTCTCACAACCACACGAATTTACTGGAACTGATGGTGGACATTCCAGGTATTGTACCTCTCTGTGATCCCTCCTATATCACTAGGCACTTCTTAAAGGAAACCTCACCTTATCTTAGACTAACTATTCATGTGATATAATTTGCCACCCGTAATCCATCTCTGACATTTAAAATTTTTATCATGTCGATAACAAACGTTATTCAGTCTTTAGTTGCTAAATGTTGATACAGTTCTATAGCCTATGATGGCTGTCATGATTTACTTTTCAACCAATCGGAAAAACCTAGCGTGTCAGCCTCGGTATATACGCTCAGTATTGTAGGTGCTAATTATAGTTTGGCAAAGTGCTATAAAAGCAATCATACAGGTAAGCTATTGAATATTTTGAAACTAATTTGACTGGAAGTTGTTGCTGCCAGAGGATTACATAATAAAGAATGTAATTCATTGGCACTTATATGACATCACATATCATTTGAGGAGACAAAATGGTGGCTATCACTGTTTCAACATTTATACGATATTGCAAAGCAAATAATTGTAATACAGATAATGCAATGTAAACCATATTCTATTGGTGCGATACAACATTTGAGATAAGATTAGCATCCCTTTAATATCAAGCATTGGTTCTATTAACCTTTCATTGAGGCCCTACTGACAGTAGCAGCGGTGGTGACGGCGGTGGCGGCGGCAGCAGCAGCACACAATGTCCATTAGCGTCTATTATATTATATCAGGAAAATTGAATTCACCTTTCCAGAGTACCCACCTATCATATGACGTCATAATGAACTGCGTGACGTGTAGAATGACATCATAATGAATGACGTCGATAAGTACGTCACGAACGCATATTTGAAGATTGTCAATGCGTTGTTGCACAAATTGTTTGCGTTTACTATTTAATAAATATCGTGTTGAATATTTCGAAACTAATTTGACTGGGCGCTGTTGCTGCCCTAGGCAGCAACAGCACCCAGTCAAATTAGTTACAAAGTATTCAACAGCTTCCCTGTATATCTTTGAATTATTCTTCAAACTCGTGTTCATTGAAGGTACACATTCACATCAGAATGCTTTAACCCTCAACTCTCTCATGTCAAAATTATTAATTTTCAAATTAAATTAAACGTTGGACTGGTGTTCATTTTTCATCAAATTTGGTGAAAGATGTGGTCATCCACCAAAATTGTTGAAAACTGTAAACCAGTTTCTTTGCTATTGACACAGTAAAAGATAGAATATTGACATCAGAGTGGTCAGGGTTAATATAGCATTGTTAAAATTAAATACTTTTAGAGGCTTAAATTGTGTGACTAGATGGACTGAAACGAAATAAACATTTCATGATTCCATTAGTATAAATTAATTACATTTTTAAGGAAATTGAATTTGAGATAATACACCTTTCCAACATTGACGTCATTACGCCGGGATTCCCCTAAATCAATGCTCAGAGCAAAACTGCTGGCTGGTTTCGCCGCCAACAAGCCGTTGACCCGCGTTGAGTTACTTTCGCACTAAAATACACCGTAATCTAAACCGTTCCTATGTTAAACTAAAATCATTATATTATTTGAATCATATATCATTGAAAAGCGCATTCAATCGCGGAAACATTAATGCATTATTTCTTATATTTTTGTGACGTTTTCACTGAGTTATTTGTGTATATAAAATACACCATTCGACTTAGAGGACAATAGGGGATATTTTAAAATTGCAATCAACTGTATTAAATTTTATACTACTATAAAAACTAATGCAGAAATGTATAGAAAATTGGCTTAGCTTTCCAATGATGTATGACTTCAAAAATATTATGAAGATTGTTTTTCATATGCACTGCCTAAAGTGCACTGTATCTGATTCCCATAGTAAAGTAATGCCGTTTGCGCGTCGGCTCTCGCGGTTACCAGTCGGAAGTGGTATGCGCAATGCATTCAGGGACGGTATTTTCCCAAAAAAGGCTAATGTGGGAAAGGTGTATTTATATGGAATTAAATCATCATATGTTCAGATTTATTTCGTTTCATTGAAGTACACAAATTAAGGGTCGAGAAGTATAAAATTTCAACAATTGATTTTCAAGCGTTTTGGTGTGAATTTGACTTAATTTTGTTATCCATATACATAGTTTGTCTCTCTTGCCTGACTGCCTGCCTGTCAGCCTGCCTAACTGCCTGCCTGCCTGTCTGTCTGCTCGCCAGCCCGACCACCCGTCCACCCGCATGTGCAGCTAATTATCTTTAACTTTCATCCTTTATTGCTCATATTTACGTACATATACCCACTGCAGTGACGAGTTTCTTAGGGCCGTCTGGAGGATCACATCCGTCATAGAATGGTTTCACAACATAGGTGCCTAGACTGAGCGCCATGACCGCAACCATGATGGGTCTAATGATAAACATTCCCACCCATGCATACAGAAAAGCGGGCACTGCACCCCAGCTAGGACCCATCTTGCCATACGCATACAGGTAATAAGCATGCTCTCCTCCCGATAAAGGAATGCATGTGCCCAGCTCTGAATACATCAAGGCACCTATACAAAGCAAACAAACAGTATTAATTAGACTCACTCAATCCCGCACTCGAACATGAGTCTGCCAGTCAATTAGTCATGTAAGAGGGGGGGGGGGGGGAGAGGATACTGTTTCACTCAATCACCTACCCCCATCCCTTACTCGTGCATGTAAGTATGCACACAACTGATAGACAAATTATTATCAAAATATTTCGGAGGTGATGTCATCTACAGAACAGGTTGAATTTACATTTTGAAAGCATACTATTGTTAATGCTTTGATTAATATTGAATACTGTGTCTCTTAAATCTGGAATGCAGATTATGTGCTCATGGGACAACAGTGCAGGAAGAGATCACTTTTCAGACACTAGTAGACATCTACAACTTTATGACTCATGACTCGGGGCCTTAGAAAATGGTAAATCAATTCCTGAAATCATGACATATTTGCCAGACAAAAGACTCTCACTGTACTACTATTGTTCATGGTAGACAACAACATTACTACAGTCAATGGTTAACATGGTGTATGGGCGAACATAAGCAGCAGATCAATTATATTAATAGTTACAGTAAATCATGAATGGACAAACCGTACCAAGAAGACAGAGTATTCCACATGCTGCCCAGATGATGAGACTGAGACCGACAGAGCCGGAATACAGCAGCACACCAGTTGGCGAGATGAAGATACCGGAGCCTGAAAACAATGCATAAATATCATGTATGTACAAAATCCAGCTGCTGCTGCGACAACAGTGGCAACCACAACGACGACGACGACGATTTATCTTTTTTTTTACAAAGATAGAGAAAATGTTCAATCTACATAAAATTTCCATGAAATACTGACCAATCATTGTTCCTACAATGAGGGCTGTGGCGCTGACCAGACCAACACTCTTCTCCATTTTTCCTTTCTCTTCATGGTCATCTCCTTGTTCGTCCTTCTCCTTCATCTCGCCCCCATGGTCCTTTTCTGACAAACCCATGCTTCATATAGTTACACGCCTGTAGACAGTAATGTTAGATACAATTCGTAGTATTCCATATTATTAACAATCTCTCTGTAGCTATATGTCAAAGAAAACAGGCCTAAGTGTAAGTATTTATAATGTATGTAATTCTTGACAATCCTTGTATGTTTCGCCACATAATAGAAAACATTGACAATCCTTGTATGTTTCGCCACATAATAGAAACCATACATAAATTTTAGCTCATCTGGATAGCCCAGATTATCATAGATATTATCAGTAGACGTGCCCTGATGATGGCAGAAATCGGATGGCAGGATATGTAGGCTACTATCATAGCAAGTTGCTGACTACAACTCATAGAAAAGAACACACATGAATTAATTTGGTGAACTATTTCGAGGTTTTTCCTCTGCCAACACTCTGACAAAGACTGTCTTTTTGATCCGTACGTTGGGTAATAAAATATTGCTTCACCGAGACTATAAGCTAAGATGCATTAAGTGCAGATGTGTTGGTTATTTATTGCGCGTCCGCTCCAGCGGGCACGCTTCTATTTACTGCTGTCTAGAATTGCCTATAGGCGCGGCCATTTTGCGCAGGGGATTGTGGGGCTGTGTCTCGCTAGATCTCCATCGATACGAGATCTAATAATTCTCGGCGCGAAGACACGGCTCTATTTTTAGATTGCTGGATATCTCATAATTATTATCTTCATGCGCGTGATTCATGGCGAGTTCTCTTATTTGTTCTGGTCCGACTGTAATAGAGTTTGCGCGGCGATGACCGCTTAATTATTTTAATAAACAGCCAACGGAACTCCAAATAACTACTCTAAATAAGTACTCTTCTTTTTGCTGGAGGACTGCGTACAAAACATGTTTATCATTCCTTCTGCAGATGAAAGTACTCAGGCTCACGCCCACTCGCGGCGTCTCTTATATGTCCACTTTAGCACTCTATCAAACTGACCACAAATGGCTTCTTGCGGTGATCATGAGAAATGACCATTTGCATTAGCTACTAGCCGGAGAACTTGTTTTGAAAGTTTACCACTGGAATGACTGGTTGGATAACCGATCCTAACATTCCAGTAGTAAATTGCAAAAGAAAAACCACAATGGTCTCTTGGACGCCAATTAGACATATGACATCTTCTATGATAATGGATTTTTCTGTATATGACGTCATAATTATTTAGGTCAGATGTAGCTGGACGTCACAATCAAAATGTGTAATGAATGACGTATCTAGCTCCACCAGGAACATTGAATAGCCAGTGCAGTATGCGAATTGCACGTCTTTACTATTTAATCAACATGCTATTGAATATTTTGAAACTAATTTGACTAGACGCTGTTCGAATTGTATGTCTTTGCTATTTATTCACCAGTCATTTTCTATGATAATGGCTGGGTTCGATCTATAACTGAAGGACATGACGTCATAATCAATTACTTCATATACAGGCTGACGTCACAATCCAAAATGTGTAAATGAATGGCGTATCGAGCTCAGTCATGAACATTGAATAGTTCGGCAAGTGTACGAATTGTATGTCTTTACTGTTTAATCAACATTGTGTGACCTGGCATTGTTGCGGCCAGAGGCAGCAAAACTTTAAAAGCACCCAGTCAAATTAGTTTCAAAATAGTCATCAGCTTACTTGTATAGTTACCTTGAAATTGGAAGTCTGGGAATTCATTGTTCAGATTAGATATATATATATATATATATATATATATATATATATATATATATATATATATATATATATATATATATATATATATATATATATATATATATATATATATATATATATATATATATATAAATATACATCGATTCCAACACGCAAAAAGGGGTGGAGCTTAGCTAGAAATAGGCGTGGCATGCCTAGAAATGGATCTCTCTATTGAAATTGTCATGAGCAAATTGAGCATTACATGGCTAATACCACTTGGTAATGCGTGGCCCACACAATATGGACCACTTGTATTAAGAGACCACCCATATTTATAGGCCACATATTTTAACAAGGCCAATCATAGATTGTGCCCTGAATACAATGTACTCGTCCTCTGACGGAGGGAGGATAATTAATACCACTTGCTAATGGGCATTTTCATGTTGTCTATCCATCATATTACGTCATATGATGCCATAATCAACGACGTGACGTATAGGATGACGTCATAATCATGGAGTCATGGCGTCATGGCTGACTCAATTTAGTCCGTTTTAAATGCTTAATAGTCCGAGACGTTGTACGAATTGTATGTCTTTGCTATTTACAAAACATGCTGGTGAATATTTTGAAACTAATTTGACTGGGCGATGTTACTGCCACAAGCAGCAACAGCACCCAGTCAAATTGGTTTCAAAATAGTCAACACCTTACCTGTATAGTTTTCTGGAAATTGATAGTCAAGAAGCTCAGAGATCCATCGATACCAACACGAGCGCGGTATTAATGTATTAATATACCATCCGGATTCAGTGACCGATTGACTAACGTTAGGCCTATGGAAGTCATTTCAAGCAACCGCCACCAAGATGTGACTTTTGTGTGTTTTTCTAACAAAATCCTTTAGAATGTTTAACACCGAAATTTCAATATCTCAGATAAAGACAACTGTACGAATATCTTTTTAATACTTTGACTGGTAGCCAACCACCCTACCCACCTACTTGTTGCTATCATAGACCTGTATTAAGTATTGCAACGGCAACGACTGCCCATGTAAGCCTATCATCTTCTCTTAATGTATTTTAACCCTTTCATGAGGAGGCCGCCAAAACCGGCCTCTACAGTGATCTTGAGGATGTTAATTTGCGGGTCAAGAGAAGGCCGTTTTTTGAAAATTCACCACTGAAATGACTGGCTCGATAATTGAGCCAGTCATTCCAATAGTAACCCCTCAAAACAGTCGTCTATTGGCCTGAAAATAGGCACTCAATAACCAAATTTTTTTTTTATATTCTTGACTCAATTTAGGTAATACAGGGTTAATAAATTTTGAGGCCGACGATGATGTACCATGTCTGTTTAACCTTTCCCGTATTGTATTATAGTATGATTCACATTTGTTGCATTCGAGATAGGGTAAAAATTACAGACTTGTTACAGACAGTCTTGAGGTGTACTATGTGTGTGGTAAATCTCAATAGAAAAACATGCATAATGATATTGTAGAGGGCGAAAAAGTAGACAGAGCTCGCTAACAATAATGGATCCATCTAAAAATAAAGGCTTGGCTTCTTCGAAACTACACATCTAATGTAATGACCGGTCATCTTCTTATGTTATCACAACGAGTAGACTGTTACACAGACTCAACTTCGGATACCAGACAGACCGGGGCCCAGTCTATCTCCGTGGCAGACTGTAAAAGAAACACTGGATCGTGAAATCGCTACGTCAATGGTTACTCAATAGGCCCCTACATACGAGATACATTTCTCGATCTCGTATCGAAAGAGAACTCACGGGATACGAATGAATAATGGATGTGTGATTATCAGTAGTATACTGTTGTCTTTAATCCATCCCTGGGAATAAATCCATGTAGGGCCAATGCAATTATGTAACAGTATTGATAGACCACCAATGTTCCAAATTTCCAATCAAAACTGCTGTCAATAATATTGTAGCAGATTGTTGAATACAGAAATCAACCGAAAGTGTAGGCCTATGCATGTGCTAAGTTAAGAACGTCTAAAAGAAATTAGGCCACAGAATTTCAACCATATAGTTAGATAGGTATATCAATACGCTAGTGAAGTAATGGATTGAGGTTAAACAAATTTTTACCATGAAGTAATTTCGTAGTGCACAATTTCATACCGAAAATTTGCTAAATCTCCGGTGATTCACAGTTTTCAGTGCCCTATTGTCTGTAGTATGTGTACTAACAAATTCTAGATGAAATAATTTTTATTAGGCAAAAATTGGCTTAAATGTTGGGGTTTTCGTGCTTTTCGGTGCCCTACTTTCTGTATGTAATATGGTCGGCTCCAGAACTTCGCTCACATAGACGTAGAGGGATTTGAATACGATAGTTACATTGGAAATTTAAAAAAATTCGACCGTGAAGTAATTTCGTAGTATACGATTTCATCGCGTAAATTCCTTTCAATTTTGGCAGATCTGCGGGTTTTCAATGCCCTACTATTACCTGTCTGCAATAGGTTTGGCCACATAATTTCACCGATATGGTTAGATAGCGATATGAACAGGCTACTGAATCTTGAGTTTTCTACCATGTAGTAATTTCGTAATATTCAATTTAGTAGCCACGGACAGTTGTCCAATGCCAACAATTTACTATATTCGGTATCAGAATGTCTGTTCTCGATTTGTAATAATTTTTTATATATATGGATGTATATAACGGATGTATATAAGCTAGTGCTTTTGCACAATTCTACCATCAAGTAATCTCATCGTAGGTAGTTACATATTCGCCGTATGGCCCCATTATAATATGGTTGGTTCACATTCACCACATTCAGATAGGTGTCGGTATGTCCTGGCATATCGCTCATAATGGGTTCGGCCCCAGAATGTCACCCATATGTTTAGATAGGTATATGCAGTTTTACGCTTACGGAGTAGTGAGATTTAAAACTATCTACCATGAAATAATTTCGGCTCAAATTTAGGCCGATTCATGGTTTCCGTTGCACCCAGTCAAATTAGTTTCAAAATAGTCATCAGCTTATCTGTATAGTTACCTTGAAATTGGAAGTCTGGGAATTCATTAGTCAGCGTATATATAGACATCGATTCCAACACGCAAAAAAGGGGTGGAGCTTAGCTAGAAATAGGTGTGGCATACCTAGAAATGGATCCCTCTATTGAAATTGACATGAGAAAATTTAGCATTACAGGGCTAATACCGCTTGTTAATGCGTGGGCCACACAATATGGACCACTTGTATTAAGAGAGCACCCGTATTTATAGGTCACATATTTTAACAAGGCCAATCATAGATTGTAGACCCTTGCCATCCCGAACGCACATAGACCCGAATACAATACACTCATCCTCTGACGGAGCGAGGGTAATTAATACCACTTGCTAATGGGCCTTTTCAGGTTGTCTATCCATCATATTACGTCATATGACGTCGTGATTAATTAAGTGACGCGTAGGATAACGTCATAATAATGACGCCATGACTGACTCGATTTAGTCCATCTTAAATGCTTAATAATCTGACACATTGTACGAATTGTATGTTTTTGTTATTTAATAAAAATGCTGTTGAATATTTTGAAAGTAATTTGATTGGCCGCTGTTGCTGCCATAGGCAGCAACAGGACCCAGTCAATTTAGTGTCAAAATATTCCACAGCTTACCTGTATAGTTTTCTTGAAATTTATCGTCTAGTAGTTCAGAAATCCATCGATCTCAACTCGAGAGTGGTATGGGTGGAGTTTAGCTTGAGATGGGCAGGGCATAGCTAAACTGGAAAGGTTCATTGTATTAATAAACCGCCACAGTTTTCAGTGTCCTATTGTTTGTAGTATGTTCAGCCCCATAATTTACCCCTCATAGACTTGAGCTTTAATAAGCATTATATTCCGAATCTAACAAATTGATGAAGTAATTTTAATAACAAAATTTAGCTTAAATGATGGTGAGTAGTTAAGGGTGGTGCTGCTCGTTATTGTTCTTCCCAGCAGGGGGTCTTCGAGAACAATGGGTTTTTCAGGAGAACAAAAGAAAAGCTTGCGGAATGGAATGTTGAGAACAATGGCAATGGCGTCCAGCGGTACACGCATTCTAGATAACAATGGCGTCCAGCGGCACACGTTTTTCTCGATAACAATGACGTCCAGCCGCACACGTATTTGAGAATCTGCAACACTGGAATGTTCTATTATTTTGAATGAGTTAACCCTTAAAAGTATAAAAGTTGTGTATTTTACGTTTGAACGTAGTGGCGGCGGTCCCCCCTCCGCGGTTATCTACCGTTGTAAAAATAATAGAGTTTGATGAGTGATAATAGTAAAAGAATAGAGTTTAAGAGGTGGTCCGATAACGGAGGTCGTAGGAGGATGGGGAGGAGGAGGAGGAGGGAGGAGGAGGCTGAGGATGTATGAGGAATTACGGTATTGATGTTTGAAAATAATTTGACTGTTTCGTCGCTAACGTTATTAGTAAACTGTAGAATATTTAGAGACTGTCCGTAAGTTGTTAGTAAGCAACAGCTAATAGACAGATTAGCAACAAAATATTAGAAATAATCTTGTATTAATGGTATGTACGGTTGGAATGGTAACCAAGACTAGGTGGTGATGTATTCGTTGGATTGTATCCTGGGTTAAACAAGTTAACCCTTTCACCGATGAATTCCCCATATCTCATTTTCATCGATAACATACAGGAAAACTGTTGAATATTTTGAAATTAATTTGATGACGCTAACGTTATTAGTAAAACTATTTTTGTTGAATATTTTGAGTGACTTTTAACCGTCATTACGCACAAATCTTTTTTAAATACTTTGCAATAACGTCAATCATTTTAGATACGATGGTTAAAATGTAGTCATTATATCTCTGAGGGTACCGTTTATAGAATTGTATGTAGAGCATACTTATGCTAAAAAGATTATTTGTTGCGTATGATTTAACCATACGTTTCGAATAGCTGTGAGATCAAGCTTGAATCGAGATACAAACATACCATGTGTTAAGGAATACTATAAGAATGTACCTCAAGTCTCGTACTAAGTGTTTTTTTTAGAAATGTTCAAAATTACTATCGAATTATCGCCTAATCGCTAGGAAATTTTACTTTGTAGTTGCGAATGCGTACAGCTTTGTGCTCTGGATACAATATCGTATCGTTTCCTAGTTCTTAGCCGAGTGGACATATGTACTAATTCCCTTGGGTAATTATTAGAATATCACGTTTTGAGCGCTAGTGCTTTATGCATATTTATGACGTGTTCGCGCATTACTCATATTAACATTAAACATGTCCGCTTCATTCGCTTTAAGGTCATGCGATTTTAGATTTTGTCAATGCCTGTTTCCTCGCAAACTAATAATGTCGTTGGTATGTACCATGACGATAGGATTCACCCATGGTGGAATATGTGGTTGAATGCGTCTGTATCGTTGGAAATTTGTTACTGATCCATCATCCACAAGGGTGTCCTACCTTCTTTTTTTCGCATACGTACCCACACACACGCACCTGATGCACCAACACACGCACGTACTGCGCATACCCTCATGCGTGTTATGATACGCGCGTGATGATGCGCGCGTGGTTCTACGCGCATGCCCCTTGTCACCCGTGTTCCCTTTTTCCCTGTCCCCTATGTGTGTACGTCGTGCGTGCATGCGCGTGTGCATCTTTTTTATGTACCCGTTTGTGTGGGGGTGTATGTAACATAATTTTGGTTTATTGGTGGCCCCTTAAAAATGAGGCCTATTTTTCTTATTTTTTTATTTTGATAACGTAAATATTTGTATCTCAATTAATGCAATTGCTAACTTCTGTTTTGTTTGCACGATATACACATACAACAATCATTACGAAGTAGGTACTTCGTATGCAACCATTTGTTGTAATTGCGTTCGTTCGGATCCGCTAGATATTCTCTCCAGCGGTTACGGATATCACGCAATGACATTGCAAATGGTTGCCGTACTGCAACCTCTTTACATTGGTTCCATCGGATGCAACCGCAATTAATAGATGTAGAACCTATCGTTCTCCATCGATCGCATAATTGAGATTCCATTTTACGTGTTTTGACAAATTCAAAAAGCTGTATGCCTTACTAGTCGCGGGCATTTCGCCTTTATAGCTCAAATATGAGCTGTCAGTAAAACTATCTTTCCAATCTGAACACGCCCTTATTTCGGTCACATGTTTTTTCTCCACCGCTTAACATCATCGGTTTACAAAACATTACTATCGCACCATGTTTGAATGACATTCCAGTTATAGAAAACTGGAATTGATACGCAGCGTTCAATTACAGAGCACGTCATATGGTTTCATCTGTATTCAAATATGTCCGTATTTTGTCATTGTCGCGATGTGAATACGATTAATTACGGATCTTTGGATCATTGTGGTACGCCTCGCGGGCCTAGTGTACCATTAAATATTTTTATCATAATAGCGGGGGGATGGGTGAGGGGTGAGAAGGGAACACGAAGAAATAATAACATATTTTTACAAAATGTATTTTTTTATTGACACGTGCATCTTTCTTATGATAAATATTAGCGACATTTATTCACGATAATTATACATTATGATCATTTTTAATTCATAATCCTGCGCGTCAGACATTCCACTATCGAGTCATTTTTGTCTCTGTTTCTTAGTGCCCATAATATGTGTTTCATTTGTACACCTCTTGAACGATGGTATAAGAAAGATATGCAATAATATCCACAAGTTGTCGTCACGGTTGGTTGAACACATACATTGTTGTAATAATAAACACGCGCGCAGTGTCCATTTTGTACATTTGATATCATTCTTCCGTCAGAAGGGCGTCTTCCATATGGATCAAAGTATTCAGCATTTCCATTTCTACTGTAATAAACCGCCACCCAATGTTGTCCGGATTTATTACTGGGATGCGTGTTTATTACTAATGAGGCCGGGAGATATTTAATATGTGTGGGTACATTGTCAATTGGAAAAACACCAAGAAAGTGTTCACACGTTTTATTGTCGCCGAATAATAGATCCTCTTTTTCAAACGTATTCAACATATTTGTTAATAATCTGTTAATACGTTAAAGTCTGATCCAATTTCTATTGTATTATCAAATTCGGCATAGCAAATTACATTGGTTGTAGCGGCAAGTACTTGAGCAAAATGGAAGACCACTCTTAGCGAACCAGTGCGTGTAGGGTAGCGATGCTCTGAATCAGCTAGATATGGCATAAAATCCCATGCGAACAATGTGGTTCCATGTCTGAACTGAGTCTTATTTATCAGGTAGCCGCGGTCTTTGAATAACGCCCCAGTACCGCTGAATAGTGAGAAATAAGCGTCTGAGTAAATGTCGTCGCTAAACGTTTTGGCGATGTTGTAACCTCTTCTCCATTTATATAACACGTAGCGTAGGTAGTGTTATTGTTATCAAACTTGAACGGATTTTTATTTGTTTTATCCTTTCACGCATCTTTTCCCTGAGCATTTCGTAACCGTTTTCCCCGATCAGCAGGACGTGGATTACCGAAACCATCTTTTAAAACTAGTGGAAAAGCTGATGTCTTTTCTATTTCTGACGTACTGGCACCATCTTTGCTAATTTCTTCTGACGCAACGCTATCTTTTTTCTTCTTCTTTATCTTCTTCTTAGTAAATGCGTATATTTGTACAAAACTTTCCTTCGCAATAGTAAGCCAACTCCTCGGATATAACACACTCGAGAGGCCCACTTCCCATTCGCCATCTAATGTTAATGGAGTTTGCAGGCGTGTTCGAAACTCTGATATCTTATTGTCTGGAAAGAACTGGGTACTACTATTGCTCGGAAGCGTTATGTAAAACTGATCCTCATTCATTCTGAGTCGAATGATGTATGGACGTCTTTATGCGTGGACTAGGCAATATATACCCTAGACATCCGCTCAAAAGCGATATCCATATGCCTGATTGCCCATTTTGTATACTCAGATTCACGATACACGTAATGATTACGATATAAATTATTATAATTTGAGCTAGGTATACTATTTCTTCCTTCGGTACTCGCGAACCCAGCATTCGCCACATGCTCTGATCCGATCTTCTCTCCATATATTCATCCATTGTCAATGATGTATAGTGCTTAGTTCATTAACCCACATGTTAAACTTATCCGGATAACCGAGCCACTTTACCAGATACTCGCGTTGTCCCTTTTTATTTTTTCTACTTTTAAGTATTTTTTCCACGGCATACTCTTTATCATTTTCTTCTATCACTTGCTGTATCTCATCACGATAAAAAGTACCAATAATCGTGTCACCTCCATAGTCTTCTAATTTATATAAGTATGGATATTTGTCTCTAAGCACCTCACGCACCTTAAACAATTCGCGACTCCATTGCCCGCGATATGCTTTTTCAAATGGCATTTTTGCTTGTGATATTCTAACATGGTCGCCTTGAGTAGGGCTATTTTTAGGTTTGGAACGTTTCTTCGTCTTCTTTCCATATATATTTCTCCACGGGATTAACTCCGTACTACGGTCGACTTCGGTAGGAGCCATGCGCGTACTGGAATGCATTGTATTTTTGTACGCCGCGACTAAACTGGGTAATACATTGATATACTTTCGTGTATTTTTATGCGTCATGTATCTGTATATTCGACCCTTCAGCGTGCGTTGAAAACGCTCTACCATTCAAAAAAATGGTTTGTTTCATTTTGAGAAGTGTAGAAATGTATTCCATTATCTTTCAAATATGTTTTCATTACACGGTTTACGAACTCACCCCCTTTGTCTGTTTGAATAGCGTGTGGGCGACGCACAGTATGCTCCAATATTGATTCTAACCCTTTCTTGACTGCCGACGACGTTTTACTAAACAGGCCACCCATGCATATTTTGAAAGGGCATCAACTACGCATAGCAAATATAACACGTTGTTGTTCTCTTTTGCCAGCATGCCCATCGAGCATAGATCTGCCTGCCATAGTTCATCAATGGCTGAAACTCTTATTTTTCACCTGTCAAACTTTGTTCTCCGCGGTCTGTGTAGGGTATATACTTCTTGGTGTTTTAACCATTTGCCGATGTAGTTGCGAGGTAGTTTACCTTTGAACGCATTATATAGCTTTTCTTTCCCACCAAAAGACGCGTAATGTTTCGGATCAAAATATACTTTCGCCAATTTAGCATCATTCATGACTTATCTAAATTTACCCACACCGGAATTGAATGTTGCTTTTTCTTCCTGATGTCCGCTAGAGAACTTTTTCTACGTATTCTTTTGCTCACTGACATAGACGTGTACTCACTGGCGCTAACATCCTTTTCTGCACCATTATATATCTGTCTCATCATTTTCTCATGCCCTACAAATCTGCGGGGTATGTTTAGGTCGCGTAACAGATTAAGAAACTTTCCCTCCACTTGAGCACGCATACCAGCCATAAGAGGTTTACGACCATGCGCTACTATGTTTGTAAGCAGTTCGAGTACATTACTTTTTGGGAAAAACGTACCCTCTATTGTCACTTCCCCCAAATCATTAACGTTAAAACGTTCAGGAACGGAACGTAAAATATCAATTACTCCGCTGGCTTTTGTCTTGTACGTTTTTGGTATTCCCCTCATCGTACGTTCAAGTATTTGTGCTGGCAGTGCATCGTAGTTAGTTATGGGTTGTAGAGGTAATGGTTGATATTGTTGTTGTTGTTGTCCTTGCGTTTGCTGATAGTAATGCCTATACTTATCCAATACTTGCAAATATGATTTTGCTTTTTCATTTTCAGTCAGATCGTGTTATTTGACGCCATTTTTCTTAGGTATGTAAACGTAGCACCCCTCCTTCGGATGAACAGATGAACGGAGTCTGATATTGTCAGGTGTCGTCTGTTTCAAATCTAGGAGTAGATATGAGTGAGGTTCGCGTGTAGCGTCCTTATATGATTCGATCAAATACTTTGTATTGCCTAGGTACATCTGATTAGATAAAGAACGAATGGATGACGCATCACAGGGATTCTTAAACAATACCATGTAGTGACAGTTAACCGATAAGTCGCGTTGATTGCGAGACTTGTGAAACAGATTTTGTGAGACAAATATTACACTACAATTCTCCTGGTGAGAACGTTTTGTAAATAGGCTGGCTACATTCTAGTCGCATTTATTCATCAAATCGTCGAGCACCACCAATGTTCTGCAACTTCTGTCTAGTTCAACATTCACACCCTCTTTAAATTCAACTTCTTTCGCCAAATCGTTATACCCATCTTGCCACGCACCGTAGCAGTACACAATCCTCTAGGGATCTCTTATTAGTGCTTTTATCATCTCAGTTTTACCGCACTGCGTTGGACCGCAGACAATCATAGTAAATGGGTGCCGTAACGTCGTATTACAGTCAAGCGTTGATGCCATAGCGTCGTCACATGTGCATCCACATACGACTAAGAAGGTATACGCTCATGCGCATATATATATATATATATATATATATATATATATATATATATATATATATATATATGCTATGATTGCGACGTCAGATACTCGTAGGTGAAATACTGTGTACATTTAAGAATTGTGACGTAAAATTAGGAGAAATACTACGATTGCGACCTTGGATACTCGAGACGTAGGAGGAATGCTATGTACATTTAAGAATTGTGACGTAAAATTAGGAGAAATACTACGATGGCGACCTCGGATACTCGAGACGTAGGAGGAATGCTATGTCCATTTAAAAATTGTATCATATAATTAGGAGAAATACTATGATTGTGACGTCAGATACTGGTGACGTAGGAGAAATGCTATGTACGTTTAAGAATTGTGTCGTCATATACACACTATGGAGCCACACTATGGAGCAGAAATGCTATGAACATTTAAGCATATGATTATGACATCAGATACTTGTGCAATGATTCCATAACATCTTTAAATCATTACAAAAATAAACACGATATTCAGTGAATATTTTGTCATGAAATTGAACAAAAACCGTCTAACGGTGTTTTATTTAAGTATGCGCTATTCAGCTCACTCTATCATTCATTCACCTGGACCATTCTTCTCTAAAGAATATCTATGGCACGCTCCGTCAAGTGAAAAGTGGTCATACCAACGCGTGCGGAGGAGGCGGGGGAGTGAATAGCGAGTCGAGAGAGCTAGGTGATAGTACTGCACAAACGAATCCGATTTTAAAACGTTTTTATTAATACATACATCAATAATACATATCGTTACAAAGATACGAAAAAACACACTAAATACATCATATTTTACAAAGCTACGATTGGCAAAATAAAACAATTAATTATGTTATTTTTAAAAATAAAATACGTATTTGATTTTATTAAAAATTATCCTCGTGTTTTAATGCTTAAAAATACTCGGTTAATTTTAAATAAAACTAAATAAATTAATATTAATTTTAGTTATGGCGCCAACATCTGTTTTTCATATATTACATCCGCAATGTACCTATACCATTCTGGCATACACATACGGTACAGATCAGTACAATGTTCGCATATATAGTAATGGCTGGCTAGTCGAGCGCAATATTCGCCTTCGTCCATTTCTAATAATGCCGCCTCACTATACAGTTCAAAATTGTCAATTAGATTAAGGTCAACATCAATCCCTAAACATGAATGTTCACGTTGACTCGGATGATTTACTAGACATCCGTAACAATCTCGCACAACCAACGAATGTATCTTTTCACACAGCATGGATGCGAATAATTTCTGACTAATCATTTGCACATGATCCGTAGGGCAATAATGGTGTGGGTGACCCATAGTTTTACAATAGTGACACAATTTGACGCTATCGTCATCGACGAGATTTAGTTCGTCATCGCTTAAAACCTCATCGAGGTAAATAGCGTCCGTGGTAAGCGTATCGTGATTAGACATCTCTGCGGAATCACTAGTGGTTGGAATGTTATTCATGTTCTCGCTTTTTCATACCGTAAAAGCATTGAGGTATCGTGCTAAACAACTCGTCACCGCTCACGTTGGGTGGCACGTAAAAGTTAGGTAATGCTGCCAGAAAATTACTCGAGTTCTGTTTCAATAATTCCCACTCGTCGTCTTGCAGGTATAATCCGCAACATGTGGCACGTGGTTCTGCATCAGAGCAGAAAAAATAGCGTATGTCAATACACGGAAATTCGTCACAGATAGAAATACGAACAGAATTGTCCAAAGAATATGTAAATAGTACGCCTTCTTTTTTGCGCGCACGTTTTACCGCATCTTCAAGATCGGGTATGATCTGTAACAGCTGATTAAACGCTGCTACGCTAAGATATAAACCACGTTTAGTGGGATAACCATCAGGATGAAACTGCCATAGATCGATACACCACTTTTCGCCAAAATGTATTGTTCGCGCTTTACGCGAATTACCAAGATCACACCAAAACGCCGAGCGATTTACATATTTAAAGCAAGGATCAGACGACATCGTGGAGAACGAATAATCATAGCATGAAACTGCTGCATTTATATATCATTAGTAACAATAACGAACATCCGCACACGGATTGAATGACATCTGGCGTAAATACCATGCATACAATGGCGTACAGAGGAGTACGTGCATTCCAATGACGTACATAGACGCGCTTAATTTGAATTTATGGAGCGCATTTGTTCGATCAATAACGTACATATTCACGCGGTACAAGACACCGTCTTCTACCGTCGCACCCTTTATGAGCAATAATGCGCACGACCAACTTTTAACCATTACATGGCTGAGAGACTCGAAACAATAAAGTCGACGCGTATTATCGATGGATGCGCAAAATATTTTGAAAACTATCTAACTGTAAGTTCATGGCGTATGACAACAACTTTCAGTCGTAATATTTTGCGGTAATATAAGGCTAGTAATGCGTGCGATAACTAAGCATAAGTTATGAATGAGAAAGACATCGATTAATGAAGCTTCACAGCAATAATACGCGAACCCAATGCACTATGTCTATCCCATATTCGGTTAATAAACTCTTGCTAATTTCAGACATGAGTATAATTCTTCCGGCATTAATTTTGTCATCTCTTAAAGCGAACCGCATGCTCCTCATAATCAACATACGCATCTTATCCTTATCAGCGTTACACAGACTAGCAATATTTGTTATCATAGCGCGAGCAGCTAGTGCGGCTTCGGCGGACATGGATGACACTGACATTGTTTACGTACTGACTGAAAAAAGTGCACTGTTGCTATTTATATTACGCTAGTGTAACCGTATGGTACTGATGATAAATCTCCCAGTTTCAAAATACGTTTTTTAAAGACGGGTCTGACAATCTTACTGCTATTTACCGAAAGAATTCTACAATGATCGGTGCGCGTGATCTTTGATGGATAGCTTAATAGTACGCTATTACTATCTGTAATTCCACCATCGTTTATAATTTGATTGATGGATTTTTTCATTGTATCAAAATTTACTTGTTTTGATTGTTGGGTACCGAGCGTTAAACCTTTAACCTTCGTCACCTGTTTAACAATCGATGGATCACCGCGACGCTTCGCTTCGTAACTGTAGTTTTTTTGACCGAGTGCGCAAAAACTTGTTAATTCGCAATCGGAGGGGATTTCACTCGTCCAAGAACCTAGATACCCACTTCGATCTTGAATGGTCGGCTCACCTTCACGGGTACTAAATACCACTGAATCCGTATCATGATAGGCTATGCGGCGTCCGAGCAAGGACAAGACTTCGTACAGTTTTATTTGGCCATAGGCTGTCACAAAAGATGCAAGAATACAGTTGGTATTTAATGGTAACTGAACATACTCATCATTGACCGAATAGGAGGCCATTAGAAGACTATCGTTCAGGAATGAAATGGAACCTACAGTTTTACTTTTATCATTCAGAAGGGAGACTAGACCGGTAGGTGTCGATATCATGCTATTCTTTTTATGATCATGAAGAGAAAATCGTCCCCACAAAATATTCAAACAGGATTTAGCGACAAAGCGCAAACCCAGGTTATACGATATTTTGGCAGGGTCGAGATGTATTCCTTCATGTTTATAATAGTCAGCCACGTAATTCGCCTTTTCACTCTCACTACCGACACAATCAGGATAACCGCTACTTTCCTGTTTAATTTTCAGAAAATGGTTAATGTATTCTGAAAATAACCCATCGTCGCCATGCGGCTCATATTGCGATGACGCATGATAATGCCATACTTCATACATTTTTTTAATGACATAACCGTTGCGTATAGCTAGCTGTAACTCTGGAGTGGTCCATGTTCCACATAAACTGCGCTGTTCTTCCGTATGTTCGCATACAGAAGATTGTTCATTTTTTGCGCATACGTCGCATAGTACAAACATGAGTCGCGAATTTATTCGAGCAGGTAGCACGGGAAAGTATAAATCACGAGGTGGAAGGACTTTGCATTTAATAAGACCGAAGAAGTCATGCACCATCTTATCACTCAAGTCATCGCCTCTTAGAACCGTATATGATCCTTCTGGAAAACAACATTGTTTCATCACTGAAGGATACATGGAAACGCAGTCTAAATATTCGTGTGGTATGCTCATCCGCTTCCATAAATAAATGAATCGCGGATGTACGACCACCGAATAGCGCATTACGTGGTGATATTGGGTGTGCTAAGTCCAATTCGGTGATAAAATCATTTAGCTCGGAGGAATCAGCGACTTGTTTCTGAAAGTCGCATTCCCACATAATTCTCACCGTATATCCACGCGATTCAAATAAAGAAATGCGACATTGAAGCTCGGAATATGCTTCTTCATATGTCTGATCGCCATATGGTGTATATGTCGTATCACGCTTATCACTGCAACAAGCAGACTCGTGTCCGTGGAATTTACAACCTAAGAACTCGTAAAGTATATTTTCAGATACATCAATTCCATCCACATAACGTCCGCATATTTTCTGTTCACCGCCATTTAGCGCATGCGCGATTTGGCGACCCTCGCATTGACTGACCCATTCCATCCATTCTACACCCAAAACACTATAAGCACGTTTTGCTCTTAGTGATAAATCGGGTATAGTCTGTACGCTCTCAGGTCGAAGCCATAAAGAGCGATAGGCCGCATTACACGCTCCGGCTAGCGTTATCCCTGTTACAAATGGATTTTGGCCTTCCGTCGATTCAGAAAATAAAGTCTTAAATCTAGACATGGCTAAACGTAATACGGTTACGTCATCATTACAATATTCGATGAGATTTTTATCGACATCGTAGCGATCGTGTCTAGATATCTGCTCATTGTACCATCGATCAAATTCGATTAATTCATTCGCATTCATATTTTGTGGACAGAAGATCTCCCTCTCGGGAAATGGTATTACCTTACCCCAATATTGAGGCATGTTGAGCTGATGGGGAAATGTCCCCTTTCATACAGAAAGATTAAAAGCATCGCCCACCTTACGTAATGAGAGGGGAAAAAAGTTAATGGAATCGATAAACCGAATAGTACCCACGTCAAATGAGAGAACTGAACGACTGCGCATGATAATATTTGAAGGTTTAAGATGCGTATTAGTGGTTTTGCAAATGCATTGAAGGAGCAAAAGGGAATCATAGGCACGAGCGTTGTGAGCGATCACCAAGTAGTCAGAGAAAACATATTTTCTATCGATTTTTTTACCGACACGTGCAGACTTAACATGTGTCAGCCAGCTAACGAACTGATCCACCGCGTCTAACCCGTGAAAGCGAACATATCCATAATTCATGCCTCGATGACATGTAGAGCAATCGTCTTCGAGCGGTTGCTCGAGGCACGCATCACAACATATGTTGGCAACCACGAGATTGACCTTATGCTCGGCTAGAATATTAGTATTGCTACTGTCGATAGGCGATAAATATGTTTCTGTATCGTAAATGATGTATTTTTGGAAACATTCGTAACTACAATTGTCGGCATTCATACGCATAGAGCGTGCGTGGGATAATGACATAATAGGTTCTTCAATTACTTTATGATAACACGTATGATTTTCAGTAATAACATACTTTTCTTTACATGTGTGACATTTGGTCATACCGCATACGTGTTCATCGTCATCTTTATGTATGCGACTGAAACAGTGGGGGCACGCCTTAACCATTTCGCAGGTCCCATTAGAGAGGTGGTTTGACATACATTGACGGTTATAAAACTTACGATGACAATCGGTACACATTATCTTATGCGTAGCGTCTGTAGAAGTGCAAGATCCTTTATCAGAATAAGGTGTCTGACAACTATGACAGCGCGCAGAGCATGAGTGATCATTAGAGTATGATGCATTACACCGCATACAGTAATTACATACCATAAGAAATGCGGCCATAGACGTGATTAAGGATATATGATTATCACGTTCTGAATGCATAAGATTTATGCGTGGTAAACTCGGGGAAGCACAACCGAATAGGCGTTCATGCGTTGACTCTGAGTAGACTTGAATAGAAAATTGATTGCGAAAATGTTTCTGAAATTTGTTCCAATCAGTACTATTAATTTCGCATTCAGGAATACTACAAGCTGTATGATATTCACGAGCCATATGCATCAAATATGTTTTATTACGTATCAAATTTTTCCATTCTTTTGCAGAGATTAATTTGTTCATTTTCTCAATAAATTTTATTCCTAGAAATATTCCTGCCGCGAAAAAGAATGGATATTCGACGCATACGGGTATAATACATTTTGTTATACGCATGTACGTATCTAAATCCGATGAATGTAAATTTAATAAATTTAAATGTCTAGGATCGCTCCCACCTAGGAGAGTATCATTTCGCCCATCCGAGTTGTAGTCCTCTACACGAAAAACGCGAAATTCAAATCCCTCTGATAACCTACAATCAGTATTTGACTGAATGACTTTTTCCACTGATTCTAAAATTATTTCGGTCGTAATTTCGTTCCATAGCATAAAATCCATCGCTATCGGCATTTCCAAAGAAGGGTGAATCAACTCGATTCTCACGTGATCATTCGGTTGAACATTACTATATTCGCTATACGTATCGAGCAAAGATTGAAAGTGGTGTATCGGCTATAGGATAACTTTTAAAAGATACATTATATTCAGGACCTTCGAGATGAAACTTTTTACTGCAGTATTTGCGAACAGTCTCCACAGATATATAGTCGGTAAAACCAACTACCGACCCTCCGATTTGTGCGTGATCATAGTGTTGCAAATAATGAATAAGTAGATCATCTGAAAGCACTATATTTTCTGATATACATCGACTGATTACGTCAGCGATGAGACTAATCTCATCTGTCGAATGATATGCTTGTGTGTCAATAAGAGGTTGATGAGTAGGATCATCGATGCGATAAGCGGAATCGTTAGGAAGGTATGCTATGTCCATAGATAAGTCATTAACCGTAGGCTCGATACAGACCGATACATCATCACATAAATTTAGGTCGGTATCAATAGGAAGACATGATAAATCCATTGATATATCATTAGAAGAAGGCACAATACAGTCTGGAACTGGCACAGCATCAAATAAATTTAGGTCGGAATCATTAGGAAGGCATGATAAATCTGGTGATATGTCATTAGTCGAAGGCTCAATACGTACAGAAACTGGCGCGTTATCAAATAAATTTAGGTCGTATTCATTAGGAAGGCATGCTAAATCCTGTGATAGGTCATTAGATGAAGGCACAAGAAAGTCAAGAAAGGATGCATTGTAGAATAAATTTACATCGTAATCATTAAGAAGGCATACTACATCCTGAGATAGGTCATTAGCGAAAGGCACAACGTCAATTAAATTTAGATCGTGTCCATCACGTACATCGGTCGAATAATTAGAATCAATTACGTCACATACGTTATGAGGATAATTAACAAATGATGATGGTACGGTACTCAGATCAGGAATAGATTGTTCAGTTTTAGTATGTATGGTTTGATCATCGATAGAAGCAGGTTGCTCAGGTATGATTACATCATAATCGTATAAATCGTCCAAATGATTGAAAAAATCAGCATCGGTATCAGACAGTTCAGGAATGACTTCGCGTAATGCAACGTCGTTATGTTCATCAGATACGTGCGGAATTGAAAAGTAGGGTTCATACAACATAGAACCCAGACTTAAAAGGTGATCCACATCTTCATCAGGCGAATTGGATAGATCCACGTTTAATCTTGCAGCATCGTCATCACGCATCTGCTGCAAAATCACATTAACAGCATCTTCACATTCTTTAATATCGGCGCTTAAATTATCTGCCATTTTGTTATGTCTTTAACGCAATTTACTACTCGTTAATATAAAATGTTTTTAAAGAATTATTCTCTTAAAATCTCTATACATTTCTTTAGAAAAGCACAAATAGCGACAGCGTGCAGAACAGGTGCGTTTATATACGCACAGAGAACAGCGCTGGGCAGAGACCGGCTGGCATTGCATTCATCCTCAAACTCCTCCTCCTCCTCATCCTCCTACGACCTCCGTTATCGGACCACCTCTTAAACTCTATTCTTTTACTATTATCACTCATCAAGCTCTATTATTTTTACAACAGTAGATAACCGCGGAGGGGGGACCGCCGCCACTATGTTCAAACATAAAATACACAACTTTTATACTTTTAAGGGTTAACTCATTCAAAATAATAGAACATTCCAGTGTTGCAGATTCTCAAATACGTGTGCGGCTGGACGTCATTGTTATGGTTAAGTGAGATCCTCTTGTACCAGATGTGGGAACTGTCTCATGTAATTAGTAAAAGTGGGAAAGAGTTTAAGGAGCCTCTGGCTAGTCGTCGGCGCCTCTGAGGTCTAAAGCGACATCAGCTGGAAAATAGAGCGGCAGACACGGCTGTTATATATGGTTTGGTTGCCTTTAAATGAGGCACAACGTCACGCAGTGACTTAGTCCGCAGCAGCTGGAGATCACAAAGCCTGGAGGGTGGCACCTCGAGGATTAAAAAAAAGTCACTTTGCAAAAAAGCAGGCACAGCACTGGCGGTGTTGAACAATTCATGTTGGCGAATAACTGGATTTGGAAGCATCCTTTTTAGATGATGGGTCTTGGTCAGCAACAAGTACCGAAATCAGAGTCTCACAGCTATTCCACGGGAGGCAGGGTTTCTTGTTCGGTGGTCACGGTTGGAAGCGGGGCAGTTTGGGCCACGGTCGTGGTGGGTTCAGTCTCTCTTCTGTACCAGGGTGCAGGTGTAGCGTTTCCATACACAAGTCTCTTTAAGAAGCACAAGGAGCAGCGGAATGTTCTCTTGTCGGGTGAGACTATAGGTTTCCTTTTAGGTTGGTATTTTTTTCACTTTCCTTAGGGACTATTCAAAAATAGGCCCGAGCGGAGGTTATGTAAATGTCGCCCACACCGAGCGGCCAAAACGGTAACAAGTTCTGCAGTGGAAAGTTCACAAGCAAAGCAGGCGAAGCGGCAGCAGTGTAACAGGAACGTCGACTGGGATGTTACCGAACATCTCCGCGCTCAGACCTTGATGTGGCTGTTTGATCATGCAGAGCCAGCTCCTTTTATATTGGTCAGTTCTGCATCTCATTACCTATTGACGAGTGTTTGCTGCCCCGTGTTTACTCTTGCCCATTCAGGATTCGCCTAAGTTGGCCAGGATGTCTAGCTGTATTCAAGCCGGAGGCAGGCGATAAATGGTGTGGCTAACTTGCTGGTTTTCTTATTCAGGTCTGCCTATGTTATGTGTTGAATTCATAGCCGCCTTTCTGTTAAATAACATTGTGCTTGCCGTTTTCACAAACCGGGATTCTCAAGCTTCTCAGAAATTTGTGATCATAGGCCATATTTTCGAGGAAAATGTCGTGCAAAGATAATATGTACAATCTAAAAAGTGTCTACCCAGTCAATGGTATCACGCGTACCTTCCCTATGAGAAAAACGTGGCTACTGCGGAGGTACTCCCAGTGGCCCGGTGCATGCGCAGAGGAGGCAAATCGGGACTCCGTCGATGTTGCCTACGTCTATGCGTCAGGGGATTGCCATCCAACGGGGTAGCCGAGGTGTAGCCCGAGGCGGCGTTCCTACTGGTTCCTGGTTGACAACAATTGACAACGCTAATGCCGTCATATCTCTGCACCGCTACTGACGTTATATTTTTTCTTCACATTTTTCCATCTGATTTTTTTCATCAATTTTTTTCGGCAGATTTTTTTCATCAGATTTTTTCACTCAGATTCGCGCTACAACGTCAGATCTTTGCTTCAGATGTGTCTGTCCGATTAATCTGATAATGAAAACCGGCCTTTAAAGCGTAGTCTCGCAAATTTACACATCCCCCCATCCCCTTAATAAACAGAGCGATTATGGCTATAGGTAAACAAGCTGATATATGACCCGCATAATCGCTATCTCTAACAATATTTATAGGGCATGTACCGTCCTGGAGATATATTATACACACAAGCGAAAGTCATAAAAGCAATAAAATGTTAAATTTAATTTCACAGTTCATTGTCCATAATAAATATAAGCGTACTATAGGCTATAATTGCTGACATCATGCGTGAAAAAAGTCCTCGATGTCTTGGCTATTTCAACTTTCAGCCAAATTGTTTTCAAATAGTCAACAGCTTCCATATTTTAGCATCTACAAAACCAGTTTCCCAGCTACTGACGCGAGATATTGAAACGAGCCATTGCAACCAACCATTAAGGGGGGGGGGCAACACTTGTCTTTCACAGCCAAGCCGCCCGCCGCCACATCATCATCATCATCAACAACAACAACAACAACAACAACAACAACAACAACAACCCCCAATCTGTCTTAGCGACTCTTTTTCAACCACTATAGACCTGCGCCTATGGGGTGGGGGAAACATCCGACTGTTGTCTGAGACATTTCAACATCCACCTGCTAGCATAGAGTTTCGGAAAGTATGCTGCCAAAGATAAATGCTTACGTACCAATATTCTCAAAACACGCCTTAGTCGGTTTCCGACACATTCCTGGTAGGTCTACATGTCCCCTTTAAGAGCCATGCCCTTTGCGTTCAATAAATGACCCATTTCTAATAAGTCTCTCTATAACGGCCACCTTCGCGTGTTTACGCTAATATGGTAACAGAGGAGATACCACTATACCAGCACACGTTAACATGGCCACAGAGGAGGAGATATCGCTATACCAGCACACGCTAACATGGCCACAGAGGAGGAGATACCACTATACCAACACACAAAAACATTGTCACAGAGGAGATACCACTATACCAGCACACGCTAACATGGTTACAGATGATGATACCACTATACCAGCATACACAAACATGGCCACAGAGGAGATACCACTATACCAGCACACGCTAACATGGTCACAGATGATGATACCACTGTACCAGCACACGCTAACATGGTCACATATGATGATACCACTATACCAGCACATGCTAACATGGTCACAGAGGATGATACCACTATACCAGCACATGCTAACATGGTCACAGAGGATGATACCACTATATCAGCCCATGCTAACATGGTCACAGAGGAGATATCGCTATACAAGCACACACTATCATGGCCACCGAAGAGGAGATATCGCTATACCAGAACATGGTAACAAAGGAGGCGATACAACTATACCAGCATATACAAACATGGTCAAAGAGGAGATACCGCTATACCAGCATACACAACCATGGTCACAGAGGAGATACCACTATACCAGCATGCACGAACATGGTCAGAGAAGAGGGGATATCGCTATACCAGCACACACTAACATGGTCACAGAGGAGATACCGTTATACCAGCACACGCTAACATGGTCACAGAGGAGATATCACTATATCAGCACACGCTAACATGGTCACAGCGATATCGCTATACCCGCCCATGCTAACATGGTCACAGAGGCGATACCACTATACCAGCACACGCTAGCATGGTCACAGAGGATGATACCACTATACCAGCACACACAAACATGGTCACAGAGGATGATACCACTATACCAGCACACACTAACATCGTCACAGAGGAGATACCGCTATACCGGCATACGCTAACATGGTCACAGAGGAGGAGATATCACTATATCAGCACACGCTAACATGGTCACAGAGATATCGCTATACCCGCACATGCTAACATGGCCACAGAGGCAATACCACTATACCAGCACACGCTAGCATGGTCACAGAGGATGATACCACTATACCAGCACACGCTAACATGGTCACAGAGGATGATATCACTATACCAGCACACGCTAACATGGCCACAGAGGATGATACCACTATACCAGAATACGCTAACATGGTCACAGAGGAGATCACTATACCAGCACGCGCTAACATCGCCACAGAGGAGATAGCACTGTACGAGCAAATGCTAACATGGTCACAGAGGAGATACCGCTATACCCGTACATGTTAACATGGTCATGGAGGAGATATCGCTATACCAGCAAACGCTAACATGGTCACAGAGGAGATACTGCTATACCAGCACACGCTACCATGGTCATAGAGGAGATATCGCTATACCAGCACATGCTAACATGGACACAGAAGAGGAGATATCGCTATACCAGTACACGGTAACATGGTAACAGAGGAGATACCGCTATACCAACACATGCTAACATGGTCACAGAGGAGATACCGCTATACCAGCACATGCTAACATGATCACAGAGGAGATACCGATATACCAGCGCACGCTAACATGGTCACAGAGGAGAGATCGCTATACCAGCTCACGCTAACATGGTCACAAAGGAGGAGATCCCGCTATACCAGCACACACTAACATGGTCACAAAGGAGATATGGATATACCAGCACACGCTAACATCGTCACAGAGGAGACACCCCTATACCAGCACACACTAACATGGCCACAGAAGAGGAGATCGATATCGCTATACCAGCACACGCTAACATGGTCACAGCGGAGATACCGCTATACCAGTACACTCTAACATGAACAAAGCGGAGATACCGCTATACCAGCACACACTAACATGGTCAAAGAGGAGATATCGCTATACCAGCACACGCTAACATGGTCACAGAGGAGATACCGCTTTACCAGCACACGGCAACATGGTCACAGAGGAGATACCGCTATACCAGCACACGCTAACATGGTCACAGAGGATATATCACTATACCAGCCCACGTTAACATGGTAATAGCGGAGATATCGCTATACCATCACAGGCTAACATGGTCACAGAGGAGATATCGCTATACCAGCACACACTAACATGGCCACAGAGGAGATACCACTATACCAGCACACGCTAACATGGTCACAGAGGATATATCACTATACCAGCCCACGTTAACATGGTAATAGCGGAGATATCGCTATACCATCACAGGCTAACATGGTCACAGAGGAGATATCGCTATACCAGCACACACTAACATGGCCACAGAGGAGATACCACTATACCAGAACATGCTAACATGGTCACAGAGGAGGAGATATCGCTATACCAGCACACGATAACATGGTAACAAAGGAGGAGATACCACTATATCAGCATACACAAACATGGTCACAGAGGAGATACCACTATACCGGCACACGCTAACATGGTCACAGAGGATGATACCGCTATACCAGCACTCACTAATATGGTCACAGAGGAGATAGCACTGTACGAGCAAATGCTAACATGGTCACAGAGGCGATACCGCTATACCAGCACATGCTAACATGATCACAGAGGAGGAGATCCCGCTATACCAGCACACACTAACATGGTCACGAAGGCAATATGGCTATACCAGCACACGCTAACATGGTCACAGAGGAGATACCGCTATACCAGCACACACTAACATGGTCCCAGAGGAGATACCCCTATATCAGCACACACTAACATGGCCACAGATGAGATACCAGTATACCAGCACACGCTAACATCGTCACAGAGGAGACACCCTATACCAGCACACACTAACATGGCCACAGAAGAGGAGATCGATATCGCTATACCAGCACACGCTAACATGGTCACAGAGGAGATACCGCTATACCAGCACACTCTAACATGAACACAGCGGAGATACCGCTATACCAGCACACGCTACCATGGTCATAGAGGAGATATCGCTATACCAGCACACGCTAACACGGTAACAGAGGAGATACCGCTATACCATCACATGCTAACATGGTCACAGAGGAGATACCGCTATACCAGCACATGCTAACATGATCACAGAGGAGATACCGATAGACCAGCGCACGCTAACATGGTCACAGAGGAGAGATCACTATACCAGCTCACGCTAACATGGTCACAGAGGAGGAGATCCCGCTATACCAGCACACACTAACATGGTCACAAAGGAGATAAGGATATACCAGCACACGCTAACATGGCCACAGAAGAGCAGATACCGCTATACCAGCACATGCTAACATGGTCACAGAGGAGATATCGCTATACCAGCACACACTAACATGGTCACAGAGGAGATGCCGCCATACCAGCACACATTAACATGGCCACAGATGAGATACCACTATACCAGCACACGCTAACATCGTCACAGAGGATACCGCTATACCAGCACACGCTAACATGGCCACAGAAGAGGAGATCGATATCGCTATACCAGCACATGCTTAACATGGTCACAGAGGAGATACTGCTATACCAACACATTCTAACATGGGCACAGAGGAGATAACGCTATACCAGTACACTCTAACATGAACACAGAGGAGATATCGCTATTACCAGCCCACGCTAACATGGCCACAGAAGAGGAGATATCGCTATACCAGCACACGCTAACATGGTCACAGAGGAGATACCGCTTTACCAGCAAACGCCAACATGGTCACAGAGGAGATACCGCTATACCAGCACACGCTAACATGGTCACAGAGGAGATATCACTATACCAGCACACGTTAACATGGTAATAGCGGAGATATCGCTATACCATCACACGCTAACATGGTCACAGAGGAGATACCACCATATCAGCACACGCTAACATGGTCACAGAGGATGATACCGCTATACCAGCACTCATTAACATGGTCACAGAGGAGATACCACCATATCAGCACACACTAACATGGTCACAGAGGAGATACCACTGTACCAGCACATGCTAACATGGTCACAGAGGAGGAGATATCGCTATACCAGCACACGATAACATGGTAACAAAGGAGGAGATACCACCATATCAGCATACACAAACATGGTCACAGAGGAGATACCACTATATCAGCACACGCTAACATGGTCACAGAGGATGATACCGCTATACCAGCACTCACTAACATGGTCACAGAGGAGATAGCACTGTACGAGCAAATGCTAACATGGTCACAGAGGCGATACCGCTATAGCAGCACATGCTAACATGATCACAGAGGAGATACCGATATACCCGCGCATGCTAACATGGTCACAGAGGAGAGATCGCTATACCAGCTCACGCTAACATGGTCATAGAGGAGGAAATCCCGCTATACCAGCACACACTAACATGGTCACAAAGGCGATATGGCTATACCAGCACACGCTAACATGGCCACAGAAGAGCAAATACCGCTATACCAGAACACGCTAACATGGTCACAGAGGAGATATCGCTATACCAGCACACACTAACATGGTCCCAGAGGAGATACCCCTATATCAGCACACACTAACATGGCCACAGATGAGATACCACTATACCAGCACACGCTAACATCGTCACAGACGAGACACCGCTATACCAGCACACGCTAACATGGCCACAGAAGAGGAGATCGATATCGCTATACCAGCACACGCTAACATGGTCACAGAGGAGATACCGCTATACCCGCACACTCTAACATGAACACAGCGGAGATATCGATATACAAGCACACACCAACATGGCCACAGAAGAGGAGATACCACTATACCATCACACGTTAACATGGTCACAGAGGAGATACCACCATATCCGCACACGCTAACATGGTCACAGAGGATGATACTGCTATACCAGCACTCATTAACATGGTCACAGAGGAGATACCACCATATCAGCACACACTAACATGGTCACAGAGGAGATACCACTGTACCAGCACATGCTAACATGGTCACAGAGGAGATATCACTATACCAGCACACGCTAACATGGTCACAGAGGAGGCGATCCCACTATACTGGCACCCACAAACATGGTCACTGAGGAGATATCGCTATACTGGCACATGCTTATATGGTAACAGACGACCATACCATTTTACCAACACGCAGTAACATGGTCAGAGAGGACTTTCTGCTATACCGGCACATGCTAACATGGTCACAGAGACGATACCTCTATACCGGAACACGCTAACATGGACACTGAGGACGATACCGCTATACTGGCACAGCTGCCAGGGTTACAAAGGAGGTGGCGAGGTTGCTTATGATACCACTATACCGGACATGTTCCACGCTGTAGGATGTCTGCCTCGAGGGTTGTGTTTGTAAGCCAATTACTCACGAATCACACTTGCTTTCCCTACATAAAGCCTCCTGGTTTATCTGAACCACTATATGTGAATCGAAAGATATATTCTATATTCATCCTTCCACCTCTCACTCATGGAGCAGAACTCTGGAAGCCAACCAATAAAAAATAGAACCTATGGAAATGTTTGCAAGATCCATTTTGTGCCAACTACAGAGTCTTGTTCCGAGTACAGCTAAGCTACAGCAGTGTATGGCTTACTCAGTACTCTTCCTGTAGTGGCCTAAATTCACAAGAAAGCTTTCATTCTTCTAAAAAATACTTGGTCGCTGATCCATGCATCACGTCGCGAGTATACCATTGTGGTAAGACAACTTGCTATGAAATCCATGTCCAGCAATACATGGCCCTCCTATGTTCAGAGGCTACTCCTGCAATACCAGCTACCTTCGGCCCACAGCTTATTGGTACAAGTGATTACAAAAACAGCATGGAAATGTAGAGTCCACGAGGCAGTCTGCAAGTTCTGGAAGAGCAAGATGTGGCATGCTGCATCATCCATGTCTTCACTGCGATTCATGTCAGCTGAGATGTTTAAGCTGCAAGGCATTCTTGCTCCTTTATGTTCTGGATCTGCAGAGACCTTCATGAAACTGAGAAGGCAACCATTACGGCAAAACTTCTAACCGGGGTCAGCTTTGCAAATCAAGAAGATATGGCTCATTTCCTTACATCATGCACTGCCATGGGCAACTCGTAAGCTCACATGCTTGCACTGTATGACATAAACGATATCAAGTCAGGTAACTCGACTATAGTTCTTCTTGTCCTGAATCCTCTCCATCCATGGCTGCATTCCTCACCAGATGTGAACACAAGTACTATCTTAAGCATAGAAAAGATTAGCAGAGATCGGGTAGTTGCCTGCCACAAAGAGCATTACATTGCTTACATTGTCATGATGCGACATTACTTCCTGTTCATACCCACTGTATATCTATTCGCTCTCGCTGATTAACATATTGATGAACCAGGGATGGGGTCAATTACATTGCATCTATTACTATTATTTTCAATTCCTTCTATTACTATTAGTATTACTATTACTCTCAAAGCTGTTACTATTACTATTACATTTGAACCATACGTATCACTCACGTGCATGCACACCTACATACATGCATGCAAATGAAACAAGTCAGATATTTGGATATTAACCATTTCACTGATGAAGCCCCTTTATCTCAATTTCATTGAAAATATTTTGACTGAGGGGCATTGCTGCAGAAAGTAATGTCCTCCAGGCAAATTGATTTCAAAATATTCAATTCATTGTTTCTTACATCATAAACAAGTTGCTACATGGGTTAATGGTAAGAGTAATGAGTGTAGACACTTACCTATATTCCCCCAGTTCACCATACATGTTTTATTTACTGATACAATGTTAGTGAATAGCAGACTCTTCTTCAGATGTAGTCACATGGTAATTCTATGTTCTACAAGATCAGGAAGACCACAGAATATTATGAAAGTTCTGTTGCTGAAAGTAGTTGATGTATATCGAGCAACAACTTACAGCAACATCAATTTTAAAAGGAACTTGAACGCTGGTTAATAAAGAATATACAGTTATTAGCCTACTGATATTTCAAAAGTTGATGTAAAAGGATTAGTTATAGACACAATCGCTGTTCCCAGACACCGTGCCGGGAGTCAATTTGACTGGAATCAAGCCTTTAACCATTATGTAAGATATAATGAGATCTATTGAAAGAAAAGGTATTAGTAGACTATTCACCTTTTCACAGCCAATGTGTAATTTGTTTATTTATCTACCTAATGGCTATTTAAAATATAACAGGTTATTTAAGAAGGAACACTTTCACCCATGCAAACCAGATAATACAAATTTGTTTATCCTGTAACAAATATTCTGTTCAGTAATCTGAAATTAATTTGCAATGAAGCAGTTGCTGTCTTAGAAAACAACCGCCATATGGTTGCTTGCTTGGAAATTGATAGAAAGACTGTTTCATCGGTGAAAGATTAACCTGTTGATTCTAAAACTCTGGAGTATAATATTCATTACAAGAACTATTCTATTGAATATTTTGAAACCAATTTGGCTGTTTCTTCCTAAGGTCTTGCTTCAAATTGTTGTTGTCTTACAAGAACAACAGTTTAATACACACAGAGACCTTCAGAATTAAACAGTTAAACAGTTAAACAGCAGATACCCTATGTGGCTGTTTCATTTTGTGCGTTGCATATATTAAAAATATGTGGAAGCAGAATTGTGTGGCTTGTATGCTGAGCATATAAGATACCCCTGTAATAGACAAGTAATAGGCTATTACCTATTACTTTTCAATCTATTACTATTACTATCACATTGTAAAATAGACAATCTATTTCTATTACTATTACTATTACG
Organism: Chaetoderma sp. LZ-2023a; assembly: GCA_034401795.1. Taxonomy (NCBI): domain Eukaryota; kingdom Metazoa; phylum Mollusca; class Caudofoveata; order Chaetodermatida; family Chaetodermatidae; genus Chaetoderma; species Chaetoderma sp. LZ-2023a. The sequence continues at coordinate 141,139,797 of CM067373.1, forward strand.
TGGAAATCGCTGTAATAACCTATTACTATTACATATTACTATTACGTGGAAATCGCTGTAATAACCTATTACTATTACATATTACTATTACGTGGAAATCGCTGTAATAACCTATTACTATTACATATTACTATTACGTGGAAATCGCTGTAATAACCTATTACTATTACTATTACTATTACGTGGAAATCGCTGTAATAACCTATTACTATTACATATTACTATTACGTGGAAATCGCTGTAATAACCTATTACTATTACATATTACTATTACGTGGAAATCGCTGTAATAACCTATTACTATTACATATTACTATTACGTGGAAATCGCTGTAATAACCTATTACTATTACATATTACTATTACGTGGAAATCGCTGTAATAACCTATTACTATTACTATTACTATTACGTGGAAATCGCTGTAATAACCTATTACTATTACATATTACTATTACGTGGAAATCGCTGTAATAACCTATTACTATTACATATTACTATTACGTGGAAATCGCTGTAATAACCTATTACTATTACATATTACTATTACGTGGAAATCGCTGTAATAACCTATTACTATTACATATTACTATTACGTGGAAATCGCTGTAATAACCTATTACTATTACATATTACTATTACGTGGAAATCGCTGTAATAACCTATTACTATTACATATTACTATTAACCCATCCCTGTGATGAACTTTCATTAACTGTTACCATATTATGGATTTCGGCTGTTACGTATTGCGTGCTTTTGACAATATATTCGTTATCTTCGAATACACTGTGTCCAAGGACAATTACTCCAGAAGGATGTGTCTCGTGAAGTGTGTGTGTGGGGGGGGGGGGGGGGGGGCGTGCATGTAAAAGAAGAAGCCTCCCACTGTAGGGTCCTTCCAAACGAGTTTGCTAGAAATCCGCCCAGTGGTTAGTGAGAAGTAATCTTTTAACTGATTGTATTTATGTTCGGAAACCTACCGGCCTAGTATTCTTCCAGCCAAGTCTGGTTGAAATTGCCCAAGCAGTTAATGAGGAGTAACGTTTTAAACGATTTCCCGCCATCTTCCAGAAAATTCAAGATGGCCACCAGAATAATAGACCAATCAAAATTATGTATACAGGTTCTAAAGCATACGACTCTTAGGGTCCTCCCAACCGAGTTTGCTTGAATAGTTAATGAGGAGTAGGCTTGTAATTGATTGTCAGAAATTTTTCAGAAAATCAACGATGCCGCCGGAAATACTGACAAATCAGAATTCTCGTTAGAAGTGTTGAAGCCTACCAGGATAGAATTAGTCCACCCAAGTTTCGTTGAAGTCGGGAGTAGCGTTTTCAACGATTTCCAGAAAATTTTCGGAAAATCCAAGATGACCGCCAGAAATACTGACCAATCAAATTTCTGAACAGTGGTTCTGGAGCCTACGACCATAGGATCCTTTCAGCCAAATTTGGTTGAAATCGGTCAAATCATAAATTAGGAGATGGGATTTGACTGACGGACGATCGGCCGCCATGACATAAGCTCACTTGGTCCGAAGGTCCAGGTGACTTAGCATGGTCAAAATCTTCGATCTTTGAATAGTTTAAACCTTAATCTGCTATGACGTCGTTCATTTATTTTACCATTAGCACTCTGATGTCAATATTCTATCTTTTACTGTGTTAATTGCAAAGAAACTGGTGTCTATTTTTCTATTTTTTGAACAATTTAAAAAATACATGTCTGAGGTAGATTGGCATGCAGTAACAGACATACAGTGCTGCGAAAGTGCCTACACCAAGTTCCATGAAATTTGCACGCACATCTTCGAAAACTGCTTTCCCATGAAAGAACAGAAGAAATTTAAACACAACCCGACTAAACCATGGATACCAACTGGACTGATAGCTGCCTGCCATAAAAAACATAATCTTTATTTGACGTTTATCAAATGTCAAACAAAGCATAATGAACAGAAATTCAAGAAATACAGAAACAAGTTGGACCAAATAATCAAAACAGCAAAAAAAACCTTACTACCATAACAAATTTGAACTATGCAAGAATGACATAAATGAAACATGGAAAATAATTAAATCACTTTTGAATAAAAATAACCGCAAAGCGCAACAAACACAATTTCTTTATAATAACAAGATAATAACTGATGATTTAGAAATTGCAACAGGATTCAATGACTATTTTGTTAATATAGGTCCAACACTTTCGGATAAAATCAAATCAACATCCTCTAATAAATATAGTGATTATCTCACATGCGACTATCAATCCTCTTTTTTCGCAAACCCGGTCACAAATGAAGAAATTTTTATCATTCTTAACAAACTAAATCCTGCAAAAAGTGCTGGCTTGGATGGTTTCAAGTGGAGTATTTTCAAACACTGCACGTTAACGCTACTAATACCCCTTAACCACATCTGTAACTTATCTTTCACTCAAGGCATATTTCCATCAAAATTAAAAGCAGCACGAGTAACACCTATATACAAAGCAAAGGATTCATCTAACTCCACAAACCTGTCTCAATACTTCCACTTTTCTCCAAATTAATGGAACGACTTATGTACAATCGGCTTATCAGCTACTTAGATAAAAATTCAATCCTCTATACATCACAATACGGATTCCGTGAAAAACATTCAACAATGCTAGCACTAATTGAAATGACAGAAAAAGTAATAGAATCAATTGAAAAGAAAAAGCACATAATAGGCATTTTTTTGGACCTTTCAAAAGCTTTCGACACTATCACTCATAAAATCCTACTAGAAAAACTTGCCTATTATGGAATCCGAGGAAGTGCACTCATCTGGTTTGAAAGTTATCTAAGTGACAGAACGCAATGTGTGCAACTCAATGCAACTTGCTCTGAAAATAGGAGACTAACTTGCGGTGTCCCTCAGGGGTCCATCCTTGGCCCTCTGCTGTTCCTCTTGTATATGAACGATCTGCCTAACATATGCAAACACATGTCACTAATACTATTTGCTGATGACACCAATGCCTTTTGCTCTGACGAAGACATAGCTACATTATATAAAAATGTAAATAAGGAAATGGAAGAAATTACTAACTGGTTTTCACTAAATAAATTATCACTAAATGTGGATAAAACAAACTATATGTTATTTTCAAAATCTAGAGAATTAATAAATAAAGAGGTTCCAAAATTGTACATTAGCAATAAGGAAATTGAAGAGGCCCCTTATGCAAAGTTTCTAGGAGTATATTTAGATAAAAACTTGACCTGGGCCAAACAAATCGAAACAGTTACTGCAAAAGTAGCAAGAGGAATAGGTGTCATCCAAAGACAAAAACCATATATGACACAGGCCACGGTTAAAACACTGTACAGCACCTTGATCCTCCCGCACCTCACTTACTGCAACGCTGTTTGGACTAACACCTACAAAAACAGAATATCCAAAATTCAAAGTCTCCAAAAAAAAAAGAAATAGTTCCCGCAAAAAAATATAAAATACACTTTTACATTGCCGAGAAATAATAAAATGAATATGCCCAAAACGCTCGAAAACGTGACTCCTGGGCGCATCCATTTTCTCGCAACGAGAGCGAGAAACCGAGAGATTATGACGTCAACGACACACCAGCAAATATCGGCAGCGCTTTTAGATTTACCTGTTTACTTCGCGTTATGAAGGCCGAATATTAATTAACACTTTAATGACAAAATTCTGTCAGGAAAATCAGAATATTTCCTTATTGAATGGCCACTTGCAGGCCAAGCGAAGACTATTTTTTAAATTTACCACTGGAATGGCTGGTTCGGTTACTGAGACAGTCGTTTTAGTTGTAAATTCTCAAAATAGCCTTATTTTGACATGCGTCCTCAACTTGACGATTGCAGAGGCCAGTGCTGGCGTGAAATGGTTAAATCGCATCACGTCCGCATGTCAAGCATGGGCTTGCAGTAATAGAAACGATCATGTAATGGAAAGGGTACGGAAATTCACATTTTCAAATACCGGATCCACAGAAGCATCCGCATGAAAAGGGGCTAACTGAAAGATGGCTTCATAACATCCGGCACTGGATGGATATCCTCCACATTTAAATTTGGATGACACAAGTTTAGAACATATAGCCTGTATAATTTTAAAATAATGTCATGCACTTCAAAACAAAAGGCACGGTACTTAATTTTAATATAACAGAATCAAACTCGACAATTAACGTCGTATTTGCTTGCATCAATTGTAAAACGGGATTTGCAAACCAAAATGAAACGATGTCGCTGATTGCCCGGTCGGTCAATTATAGGCAACCGCTTAGCGGCTTACTTCGTAGACGATAGTAGGTGACAGCTAGTAAATAATGACAAGTGTACGCTAGACATAATTAGTAGTTTAGTGCTTTCACACTATTGAAATCCAGCGTTATTAATCATTTACAACATTTACTCCCAATTTTAAAATAACTATGCTGAGTGTTGAATATTCTGAATTAAATTTTCCTGGAATTATGTTGCAGTAGCTTCCAAACTAATTAGTTTCACACAATAGGCCCATGCAGGGTAAATTTTAAGCTTTCTGCTTTTCTGTCCTTGAAAGGGTTAACTAATTGATCCAAATTTTTTAAATGTTGACCCATATTTACTGCCTGTTGAATATTTTTGAAACTGGAATTTGAATGGAAGCAGAAGTTGCAATAGCAACAGCTTTCAGAGAAATTACATTCAACATTTATTCAACTAACATATTTTTCAAGAATTTGTTGTAGCTGGTTGATTGCAAACACGCTCCTGGCATAAGAAATTGCCCATAAGAAAACAATTTTTGACAATTTAGCACTACAATGACTGGCGCGATCATCGGGACACTAATTGCACTTTAATTTCCTCCAAACACTGTGGCAAAGTGTCAGTTGTTTAGCCAGTACGCTAATTATCCACGAGATGCAAGATTTACCTCCCCTGGTTACGGCTATTCTCGATCGGGCAAACAGAGTAGGTGTGTCGGTGACGTCAGCTGCTTGTCCAAAATGGCGCCTCTATCTACTGGTTACTTTAGCAATTTAAATTGAGGATATCTTTTTTATTTGTTGGCATAAAATTGTGCTCTTGGTCTCGAATTAATGCGGAAAATTAGTACTTTACGTCAGATGCATAAAATCCCCCAGTGGAATATCCCTTTAAGCTCACCGACATAGGAAAATCTCAAATGCTAACTATTGTCAAAGACTTCCACTACGACACTTTACCCAAATCTATAGCCCCCTTCTTTATAAACAATATTAACATCCACCAACATAACACTAGAAGCAGACATAAACTACATGAGCAATACACACGGACAGACATAGGAAAACACCGAATATCATTTGCAGCCACTAAACTATGGAACAACACAAAACAGGAAACACGTGAGAAAATTCTATCAACAAAATTCTGCAAGAAAACAATAAAAAACTACTTGATTAACACATACTAGTATTATCTAACTCATGCAGTACAGCTCAAAAATGGCCCGACTCGTCTACAAAACAAGGTAAAGAATGCTGCTGCTGCTGCTGCTGCTGCTGCTGCTGCTGCTGCTGCTACTGCTACTACTACTACTACTAGAATTATGACTAGATGACGCCACTTGGTATTATATCCAATAGTAATTTCAATTACCATAGTAACAAACTACAGGACGAGCAGGAGAATGAGCACCCATCCCCTCCATCCCCCTTCCCTTGTCCAAGGATGCTCCCCATTAGCCAGCATCCTGTAAACAGTATATCATCATTATAAGTAAAAGTACCCTCCCCCAAAAATATATAAATGTTTATTGTTGTATCTATAATCATAGACATCCATGTATATTATTGAACTTGACTATGTTCTGTGCTTGTCTGTTACGTAACTGTCTTGTCCTTATTTACTACCCATATGTATCGCTAAATAATAATAATAATAATAATAATAATAATAATAATAATAATAATAATAATAATAATAATAACCCAAGTGACTAACTCTTACACACACCCTGTTACAGTATTATATGTTGGTTCGCGGACTGAGAGAGGCCCACTCCAGGAGTTTTTCTTTCCACTGTAATGACTGACAAGATAATTGAACCGGTGGTGAACTCTGGGGGTGGGGTGTGTGGGGTGGGGGTGGGGCTGGAGTGGGGGGTGTGGGTTGGGAGGGTGCTTGGTGTGTGGGGAGGGGTGATCTCCTCTTGACCCGTGAATTGACATATTTCCGTTTTGAAATTTAAACTGTTTATGTGGATCAAGGGCCAAAGGGTTAATAAGGAAGTAGTAAATGTAATGTCTGAATTTATAATTGTTTGTGTAAGTACTGTCTTGTCTAATTTATATATACCTGTATATATGTGTGTAAGGTGTCCGCCATAACAATAGGCACTGCCTTAGGCGGACAACCTGGTATGATTTGTGAATTCGTTTATCTTGGAATTATTGAATAAATAATCTTGAATCTTGAATCTTGAAAAATGAACATCAGATCAGCAAGACATTTTGAGGATATTGAAAAATATTAATACACATTTGTTACAAAACTCCAGCGTCATTTGGTGTATATGTTGTAAATAAGCATTACTTAGATTTTTTACACACAAACCAGGAGTATTTGTATCCGCATGATCGATCATGAGCTAAAACAGTAACTGCATTAAAAATGCAGCTATATGTTGGATATTGTAATGGATTAAAAATTTTAACATGCTGGGTTTTTCTCACTTAAATTGTTATACTTCGTAAAATTATTATGAACATTTTGACAGAACTACATAAATAAAAAGACGTCTGTCAGAATGCAAGCGGAATGTGAAACATACAACTGGAGCCCCTCCTGAAGTAAATCTACCTGGAAGCCGCTATCAGATCCACAGACGAATAGCAGAATGTTCAGAATATCGACAATCTATCGATAATATTGTTTCCAATCGAGGTGGAAGCGGTTGCTGTTGGATGCGGCAACAGTTTCTAAACAAAGGCGTTTCAAATTTTCAAACAGCTTGCCCTTCGTGCTTATTTTAAAACTGAGAGGCCGATAGTTAACATTTCATTGTCGAAAGAGTTAAATCTTTGACCCTTAAAATGACACTGTCTCAAGTTCAGGACTCTATACGCGAAGGCTGTCAAATAATCTGAAACTTACTTGACAGGAACCTATAGACAGCAGCTCCCAGTCCAAGTAGGCTCAAAATATTCAACAGAATATATTCCTTACATCGCGAAGAACTTGTCCGTTCCGGTCTGAGCGATTTACTCACTGACCCTGCCAGGCATATCATAATGCGATTAAATCCGTGTAACACCCGAATCTTATCAGCTTTTCACGCGCTGTGATTGCTTGTCGTACTCGTCACCAGACACCGACAAGAACAACCCTGGCATGTCCAGAAGTGTACGGTGCCGATGAACGTTATCTCTAAGAACTCCGCATGACTTTATGATTCGTCTATATTTCTTACATAACTGCTATTGACACTCAGAGCTAGCCGATATAGGCGCTATCTTCATGCAATTTGTTTTGAGAATTGTTAAGGAAATAGGACTCAAAATGTATCCGCCAAGCTTCGATTAGGCCTAATATGCCAGCTGTTGGTTGGCTTATATATGAGGATTTCCGCTAATAAATTGAAGCTCTGCATGGGGGTTTATATCGAATAAGCTTCGTTTCCACAATGTTAGTAACATCATTTAATCAGGTTTGATCTAATTCTATTCAGAAATAAGGACACGTGGCACCGTGGCAGACATACAGACAGATAGACGGGCAGACAGACTGACAGACCCATGAGAAAGGGTCATCATTATAGTGGAGCTGACTGATCCGCCAGATGAGCTAAAAAAAAACCTCCGCTATCTCCTATTAACTTGCTTTACAACTAGTCAGAGCAAAATTATGCAAAGACTGATAAAGACGAATAACTATAGTAATATACAAAAATGATTGTGTTAATATAATAAGCATACAAGTTAATAGGATACAGCGCAGCTAAGCCGCAATGGTTAAAAAGAAAAAGACAACAAATTCTAATCTAATAAATAAACAAGAAAATTCGTTATTTGGAAATTTTGATCTAGTGCACTGACAATATCAAACGCCGACGACATCGACGACGACGACGACTGCTGCTGCTGCTGCTGTTACCGCTGCTGCAGTTCCAATCAATGTTGTGGCTGTGAGATGCGTGGTTGAAAGCGGCTCCGATGAAAGAGGATTTATGTCCTCTGGATGGTGGGCTAGTGGTAGACCACTCGCCTCCTAAACGCTAGACGGAAGTTGCCGCAGAATTGTTTGGGTTCGAATTCCACTCAGATAGAAAATTAAAAAAGTTAAGAATTACGTCTCAGATGATGACTGAGCTATGTCGTATTGTCAGTGCGTGGTCAGTGATAGGGTTCATAGAACTAATGCTTAACAATAAAAACTAATGGCTGCAATCTAATGTCACGTACAGCATCCACGTTGTAATGACATGCACAACCTCCACGTTGTCATGACATGTACAACCTCCACGTTATAATGTCATGTACAACATCCACGTTATAATGGCATGTACAACCTCCACGTTATAATGGCATGTACAGCATCCACGTTATAATGACATGTACAGCATCCACGTTGTAATGACATGTACAGCATCCACGTTGTAATGACATGTACAGCATCCACGTTGTAATGACATGTACAGCATCCACGTTGTAATGACATGTACAGCATCCACGTTATAACGACATGTACAGCATCCACGTTATAATGTCACGTACACCATCCATGTTGTAATGACATGTACAGCATCCACGTTATAATGGCATGTACAGCATCCACGTTATAATGGCATGTACAACATCCACGTTATAATGACATGTACAACATCCACGTTATAATGACATGTACAACATCCACGTTATAATGACATGTACACCATCCATGTTGTAATGACATGTACAACATCCACGTTATAATGACATGTACAACATCCACGTTATAATGACATGTACAACATCCACGTTATAATGACATGTACAACATCCACGTTATAATGGCATGTACATCATCCACGTTGTAATGCCATGTACAGCATCCACGTTATAATGACATGTATAGCATCCACGTTATAATGAAATGTACAGCATCCACGTTGTAATGACATGTATAGCATCCACGTTGTAATGACATGTACAGCATCCACGTTATAATGTCACGTACAACCCACACGTTGTAATGACATGTACAACCTACACGTTATAATGACATGTACAACCTCCACGTTATAATGTCACGTACACCATCCTTGTTGTAATGGCATGTACAACATCCACGTTATAATGACATGTACAACATCCACGTTATAATGACATGTACAACATCCACGTTATAATGTCACGTACAACATCCACGTTATAATGACATGTACAACATCCACGTTGTAATGGCATGTACAACATCCACGTTATAATGACATGTACAACATCCACGTTATAATGTCACGTACAACATCCACGTTATAATGACATGTACAACATCCACGTTATAATGAAATGTACAGCATCCACGTTGTAATGACATGTATAGCATCCACGTTATAATGAAATGTACAGCATCCACGTTGTAATGCCATGTGCAGCATCCACGTTGTAATGACATGTACAGCATCCACGTTGTAATGGCATGTGCAGCATCCACGTTATAATGGCATGTACCGCGTCCACGTTGTAATGACATGTATAGCATCCACGTTATAATGAAATGTACAGCCTCCACGTTGTAATGACATGTATAGCATCCACGTTATAATGAAATGTACAGCATCCACGTTGTAATGGCATGTGCAGCATCCACGTTATAATGGCATGTACAGCATCCACGTTATAATGTCACGTACAACCTCCACGTTGTAATGGCATGTACAGCATCCACGTTGTAATGAAATGTACAGCATCCACGTTGTAATGACATGTACAGCATCCACGTTGTAATGACATGTACAACCTCCACGTTATAATGACATGTACAACCTCCACGTTATAATGGCATGTACAGCATCCACGTTATAATGTCACGTACAACCTCCACGTTGTAATGGCATGTACAGCATCCACGTTGTAATGAAATGTACAGCATCCACGTTGTAATGCCATGTGCAGCATCCACGTTGTAATGACATGTACAGCATCCACGTTGTAATGATATGTACAGCATCCACGTTATAATGGCATGTACAGCATCCACGTTATAATGACATGTACAACCTCCACGTTATAATGACATGTACAACCGCCACGTTATAATGGCATGTACATCATCCACGTTACAATGTCACGTACAACCTCCACGTTGTAATGGCATGTACAGCATCCACGTTGTAATGAAATGTACAGCATCCACGTTGTAATGACATGTATAGCATCCACGTTATAATGGCATGTACAGCATCCACGTTGTAATGACATGTACAGCATCCACGTTGTAATGACATGTACAGCATCCACGTTGTAATCACATGTACAGCATCCACGTTGTAATCACATGTACAGCATCCACTTTGTAATGACATGTACAGCATCCACGTTGTAATGGCATGTACACCATCCACGTTGTAATGACATGTACAGCATCCACGTTATAATGGCATGTACAGCGTCCACGTTTAATGACATTTACAGCGTCCACGTTGCAATGACATGTACAACCTCTACGTTGTAATGGCATGTACAGCCTTCACGTTGTAATGACATGTACAGCATCCACGTTGTAATGACATGTACAGCATCCACGTTGTAATGACATGTACAACGTCCACGTTGTAATGACATGTACGGCCTCCACGTTGTAATGACATGTACAGCATCCACGTTATAATGTCATGTACAACCTCCACGTTATAATGGCATGTACAGCATCCACGTTGTAATGGCATGTACAGCATCCACGTTGTAATGACATGTACAACATCCACGTTGTAATGACATGTACAACATCCACGTTGTAATGGCATGTACAGCATCCACGTTTTAATGACATGTACAACATCCACGTTGTAATGACATGTACAGCCTCCACGTTGTCATGACATGTACAACCTCCACGTTGTAATGACATGTACAGCATCCACGTTGTAATGACATGTACAGCGTCCACGTTGTAATGACATGTACAACCTCCACGTTGTAATGGCATGTACAGCATCAACGTTGTAATGACATGTACAACCTCCACGTTGTAATGACATTTACAGCGTCCACGTTGTAATGACATGTACAACCTCCACGTTGTAATGGCATGTACAGCATCCACGTTGTAATGACATGTACCGCCTCCACGCTATAATCACATGCACAGCCTCCACGTTGTAATGACATGTATAGCATCCACGTTGTAATGACATGTACCGCCTCCACGTTATAATCACATGCACAGCCTCCACGTTGTAATGACATGTACAACCTCTACGTTGTAATGAAATGTACCGCCTCCACGTTATAATCACATGCACAGCCTCCACGTTGTAATGACATGTACAGCCTCCACGTTATAATCACATGTACAACCTCCACGTTGTAATGACATGTACAGCCTCCACGTTGTAATGACATGTACAACCTCTACGTTGTAATGAAATGTACCGCCTTCACATTATAATCACATGCACAGCCTCAACGTTGTAATGACATGTACAGCCTCCACGTTATAATCACATGTCCAGCCTCCACGTTATAATCACATGTACAACCACCACGCTGTAATGACATGTACAGCATCCACGTTATAATCACATGTACAGCCTCCACGTTATGATCACATGTACAGCATCCACGTTGTAATGACATGTACAGCATTCACGCTGTAATGACATGTACAGCCACCACGAATATTCAACAACGTCCCTGTATAGTTTTCTGGAAATTGATAGTCAGGGAGTTCACGGTTAGATCGATGCCAACACGAGCGAGGTGTGCGTGTAGCTTAGCTAGAGATGGGCGGGGCTAAAACGGGAAAGGTCCATTGGTATTTACTGGCGTGACAGTGGTTATTAACGTGACAATGGTTATTAACGTGACAGTGGTTATTAACGTGACAGTGGTTATTAGTGTGACAATAGGTATTAACGTGACAGTGGTTATTAACGTGACAGTGGTTATTAGTGTGACAATAGGTATTAACGTGACAGTGGTTATTAACGTGACAGTGGTTATTAGTGTGACAATAGGTATTAACGTGACAGTGGTTATTAGTGTGACAATAGGTATTAACGTGACAGTGGTTATTAGTGTGACAATAGGTATTAACGTGACAGTGGTTATTAGTGTGACAATAGGTATTAACGTGACAGTGGTTATTAGTGTGACAATAGGTATTAACGTGACAGTGGTTATTAGTGTGACAATAGGTATTAACGTGACAGTGGTTATTAGTGTGACAATAGGTATTAACGTGACAGTGGTTAGTAAAGTGACAGTGGTTATTAGTGTGACAATAGGTATTAACGTGACAGTGGTTATTAGTGTGACAATAGGTATTAACGTGACAGTGGTTAGTAAAGTGACAGTGGTTATTAGTGTGACAATAGGTATTAACGTGACAGTGGTTATTAGTGTGACAATAGGTATTAACGTGACAGTGGTTAGTAAAGTGACAGTGGTTATTAGTGTGACAATAGGTATTAACGTGACAGTGGTTATTAGTGTGACAATAGGTATTAACGTGACAGGGGTTATTAGTGTGACAATAGGTATTAACGTGACAGTGGTTATTAGTGTGACAATAGGTATTAACGTGACAGTGGTTAGTAAAGTGACAGTGGTTATTAGTGTGACAATAGGTATTAACGTGACAGTGGTTATTAACGTGACAGTGGTTATTGGTGTGACAGTGGGTATTAACGTGACAGTGGTTATTGGTGTGACAGTGGGTATTAACGTGACAGTGGTTATTAACGTGACAGTGGTTATTAACGTGACAGTGGTTATTGGTGTGACAGTGGGTATTAACGTGACAGTGGGTATTAACGTGACAGTGGTTATTGGTGTGATAGTGGGTATTAACGTGACAGTGGTTATTGGTGTGACAGTGGTTATTGGTGTGACAGTGGTTATTGGCGTGACAGTGGTTATTGGCGTGACAGTGGTTATTGGCGTGACAGTGGTTATTGGCGTGACAGTGGTTATTGGCGTGACAGTGGTTATTAACGTGACAGTGGTTATTGGTGTGGCAGTGGTTATTAACGTGACAGTGGTTACGGTGATTATTCATGGGAAACATGACGAAGCAGATATGCTGTTGTTTAAGCCACGACGCGATTATTTTGCGCAGTTCAACCTTAAATGCAGATACAATTCGGCTGATTAATGATAAAACAATGTTTTGTTTATTTCTTACAATAATTTGACTGGAAACTGTCGCTGCCTACATTTTCCTGTTAATTTACTTACAAAATAATCAATAGATTCAGTGTATGGTTGTTCTATTGTGAGATAGTATTCAATGTCACACCGAATATTCTTGGTTGGCTATACAAATGTGAACAAGGGGATTTGTCTATTCAGCGTCGTTAATTCATATAGTAGTGCAGTGTACACAAATAAATGCGATTAGGGATGAGACTCATCGTGCCCATACGCTCGTCATTATCTCCACAACGCCGGATTCTCTGGCCTTCCTAATCTCTGGGGGCGACCATTAGCTAGCCTCTGGTCAACAAATAGGGGCCTACTTGAGTAGACATGTCGACAATCCCCTCCCCGGCCAACTTCCACCATGTCATCAGAATATTTGTCGGTGGGCTGGGTGATGCGTTAAGAGAGAGAAAATAGTCTGAAACCAGGCTGTTGTGTTCCTTATCACATCCCACCAGCTGGGGCTACAACCGGGATGGTGGGATTAGAAATGACTAGGACTAATTTAAACACAGTTTGTCGGTCCGTATGTTCGTTCACAGGAAGGGCAATGCAATCGGTGAGGGGTTTTCTCAAGTTACAGCGGTAAACCGTCCATATTATCTTATCTATCTAATATATATAACGAGGCTGTTCATATCCGTTGCTCTCATAATTACGAAAGAAACACATTTCATTCAAAAGTAGCAGATTTATTGGGAGATATGAATGATATGAATGAACAACTGCCACCATATTGTATCTCCGTGAGATAGCCTCCGATATATATATATATATATATATATATATATATATATATATATATATATATATATATATATATATATACATATATATATATATATATATATATATATATATATATATATATATATATATATATATATATATATATATATATATATATATATATATATATATATATATATATAATACATAACGAGGCTATTCATAGCCGTTGCTCTCATAATTACGAAAGAAACACATTTCATTCAAAAGTAACAGATTTATTGGGAGATATGAATGATATGAATGAACAACTGCATAAAAATGACACGTTCCTGCCACCATATTGTATCTCCGTGAGATAGCCTCCGAGGGCGCAGAAAAGCAAATATAAGCGTTGATTAATGTGGGGATCATGTCTGCTCTGGACGGAGGCTAAGAAGTTGAGAAGCACGTGTTCTCAGCACGCCTCAGACACACATCTCTCTTACTCTTTCACACTGATACACGTTATTAACGTACGAATGTTGCTATAAGCTTACCTTAAGATTAATACTCCCGTATCTTCCACTTCAAAGCCTAGGCCTACCTGTAGCTTACTGTCAACACATATTGCGGTCTAGAAACGTGTAATATTATTATTCATCCGGCAATATTTACTGCTTGTGTAACCTAGTTTCGGAGCCTCTCGCTCTCTTTAAAGACGAACGGCCATTGATTTTTTCAACACTACTATGCGTACTTGGATGCGTCTGATGACGATCGCGACTCCGGCGTCCGCGTGGAGATGTGAGCGTGGCGATCTCGTGTTTCAGTGAGCGAGTGAATGGAATGCAGGTCTGCCGCGCTCTGCACTCCAGTTTACTGCAGCACTCAAGTGTACTAGCCGTATGAAGGGGTTGCTCGAAGTCTGTGCATACACCGCACATGCACGTGTGTGGGGGTGGGTATGTGGATGGTGGCAAGGCATGATGTGGAAGAGGATGCTACAGTTTAATGCATTAACGCCTTAATCACGAAGCCGGCCAAAATCCGCCTCTGTAGTGTTCTTGACGAATGCTCATGTGCTGGCCAACAGAAGGCTTTTTTAAAATTTACCACCGGAAAGACTGATTCTGGAATCGAGCCAGCCTTTCCAGTGGTGAATTTTTAATAATAGTCTTCTACCTGCCTGCAAATGGACCTTTAATAAGCAAATGTGTGTGTGTGTGTGTGTGTGTGTGTGTGTGTGTGTGTGTGTGTGTGTGTGTGTGTGTGTGTGTGTGTGTGTGTGTGTGTGTGTGTGTGTGTGTGTGTGTGTGTGTGTGTGTGTGTGTGTGTGTGTGTGTGTGTGTGTGTGTGTGTGTGTGTGTGTGTGTGTGTGTGTGTGTGTGTGTGTGTGTGTGTGTGTGTGTGTGTGTGTGTGTGTGTGTGTGTGTGTGTGTGTGTGTGTGTGTGTGTGTGTGTGTGTGTGTGTGTGTGTGTGTGTGTGTGTGTGTGTGTGTGTGTGTGTGTGTGTGTGTGTGTGTGTGTGTGTGTGTGTGTGTGTGTGTGTGTGTGTGTGTGTGTGTGTGTGTGTGTGTGTGTGTGTGTGTGTGTGTGTGTGTGTGTGTGTGTGTGTGTGTGTGTGTGTGTGTGTGTGTGTGTGTGTGTGTGTGTGTGTGTGTGTGTGTGTGTGTGTGTGTGTGTGTGTGTGTGTGTGTGTGTGTGTGTGTGTGTGTGTGTGTGTGTGTGTGTGTGTGTGTGTGTGTGTGTGTGTGTGTGTGTGTGTGTGTGTGTGTGTGTGTGTGTGTGTGTGTGTGTGTGTGTGTGTGTGTGTGTGTGTGTGTGTGTGTGTGTGTGTGTGTGTGTGTGTGTGTGTGTGTGTGTGTGTGTGTGTGTGTGTGTGTGTGTGTGTGTGTGTGTGTGTGTGTGTGTGTGTGTGTGTGTGTGTGTGTGTGTGTGTGTGTGTGTGTGTGTGTGTGTGTGTGTGTGTGTGTGTGTGTGTGTGTGTGTGTGTGTGTGTGTGTGTGTGTGTGTGTGTGTGTGTGTGTGTGTGTGTGTGTGTGTGTGTGTGTGTACCTAGGTGGCGAGAGTGTGTGGCCCTAGGTGGCGAGTGTGTGAACCTAGACGGCGAGAGTGTGTGGACCTAGGTGGCGAGAATATGTGGACCTAGGTGGCGAGAGGGTTTGGCCCTATGTGGCCAGAGTGTGTGGACCTAGGTGGCGAGAGTGTATGGCCCTAGGTGGCGAGAGTATGTGGACCTAGGTGGCGATAGTGTGTGCCCCTATGTGGCCAGAGTTTGTGGACTTAGGTGGCCAGAGTGTGTGGACCTAGGTGGCGATAGTGTGTGCCCCTATGTGGCCAGAGTCTGTGGACCTAGGTGGCCAGAGTGTATGGACTTAGGTGGCGAGAGTGTGTGGGCCTAGTGTTCTGGAAACACATAGACCTCCCTGCCCTCACTGACACAGACATACACACACATGCGCCCCCCCCCCCCCCACCCAAACACACACACGCATTCACCTGCACACATGGCATGCTATTGACCGCTGACTGACTGACAGCTGAATAGTTTCTAAATTTATGTGCAGAACTTTAGATACTGGTCTTCCGGTGCTGAACGTCCAGGCTTTGCATCAGTAGCTTGACGCCAGTGATAACATTATAGAGTGCACATCTTAAAGTTTTAAGTAATAACTTTCAAATAGTTGTAAGACGCAAAATAGTTAATCTTTGTTGAAGAAACCCAGGTGAGATCTAGCCCTTCAGGTAATGTACATACAATTAGTGCCTTGTATATATACTGGGGATAAATCCAGGGTGGTCTTATATCCAGGTGGTAGAATATAGAGGGTAACATTATATAGCTGTAATCGGCCCTTGGAACATGTAATTTGTAGAGGTGGTTTCTATATTTGTCGGAGGATGTATTGGCTTTAGTCCATTAAATGTTGGTCTAACATTATGCTAGTCTTTGATATTTAGATCTTGCATCACATGATATAAGTAAGACCAGTGATTGTTTTTCTGCCTATCACCCTAGAGATAAATAGTTATTAGTAGTGCATATTTGGCACAATAATGAAAACAAGTGTTGCTCATTTGAAGCTAATGTTGCTATAGACAGTTGCTACTTATGATTGCAACTGCATGCATCAATATCATCTTCAGCATGAACACCAACTTGTTCACAATAGGTTAATAATGGCTTTATTGTGGCATCATCATGATAGGGACTGTGTGGAGTGTGTTTTAAAATGTAAATGACCACAAGACGATCTCCATTGCAGCCATCATATTAATGACAGGCATATTGTAACATTGTACTGTTTTTTATTGTATGCATTTATATTGATTGTTATTAGTTATTTTGTATTTTCTGATTTTTTGTTTCGGAACGATTTCTACGATTCTACGATATTTACATGATTGTCACGAAATTTACGAACTTCATACCATTCATGCATGCACTCACTATTCACGCATGATACTCACGCCAACACTCACTACTCACGCATGATACTCACGCCAACACTCACTATTCACGCATGATACTCACGCCAACACTCACTATGCACGCATGGTACTCACACCAGCACTCACTATTCACGCATGATACTCACGCCAACACTCACTATTCACGCATGATACTCACGCCAACTCTCACTATTCACCCATGATACTCACGCCAACACTCACTATTCACGCATGATACTCACTATTCACGCATGATACTCACGCAACACAGCACAATCACAGTGCACATGAAAACGTCATTAAATTGCATGTATTCATTAGAAGAAATCTCACCTGTTGGTTTTATTGACTACCTATGAACCCTTCCGCACCACCTAGAGGTGGCGAGAGCGTGTGGACCCAGGTGGCAAGAGTGTGCGGACCTAGGTGGCCAGAGTGTGTGGACCTAGGTGGTCAGAGTGTGTGGACCTAGGTGGCGAGAGTGTGTGGACCTAGGTGGCGAGAGTCTGTGGACCTAGGTGGGGAGAGTGTGTGGACCTAGGCGGCGAATGTATGGACCTGGGTGACGAGTGTGTGGACCTAGGTGGCCAGAGTGTGTGGACCTATGTGGCGAGAGTCTGTGGACCTAGGTGCCAGGCGGCGAGAGTGTGTGGACCTAGGCGGCGAAAGTGTGTGGACCTGGATGGCGAAAGTGTGTGGTCGTAGGTTGCGAGAGTGTGTGGACTTATGTGGCGAGTGTGTGGACCTAGGCGGCGAGTGTGTGGGCCTAGGTGGAGTGTGTGGACCTAGGCGGCGAAAGTGTGTGGACCTGGATGGCGAAAGTGTGTGGTCGTAGGTGTGGCGAGAGTGTGTGGACCTAGGTTGCGAGAATGTGTGGACCTAGGTGGCGAGAAGCTTCTGGCGCCTACAGTATGCGTTAAACCTCCTGTTCTCAGGCCCTGACTACGACGACGATAACAGACGACGACGACGTCGTCGTCGTCGTCGTCGTCGTCGTTGTATTTGGTGTTGTTCTGTATATTGTTTTGATCTGGCACTTCATGGTTCTCCGTCAAAGCGTTAATAAATGCATTTGTTGAATTACTGCTGGTTATTATTCTAAAGAAAGCGTGTAAGACCACGTGCATAAGTGTTTGTCCGGTGGTGCTGAGGCCTGCTGTCTGCTGGATTCTAATCCACCATGAGAGCCGTCAGCGAGGATGAATTGTACTTGGGACGACATTAGTCTGAGCGACTTTAGCATCAGGAGCTTGTGCTTTTAAACAGAAAGGCCGAAATAAGAAAACTTATTTTTAATTAAATAAAGAGGTTGTTGAATATTTTGAAATGAATTTGACATTTTGAGTTGTTACCGATGTCTTAAGCTTGCCTGTATAGTTATTCTTACATTTAGACGTGGAATTTAGGGTCCAAACATTCAGTGCCACTGCGTTAATGTAACATTATTGAGTTTTATAAACATTCGTATTTTCTCTGCATTTAGAGAAGCCCGGTCAATGTGACAATGTGTGCGTGCGTACGTGTCCAATTGCCAGAGGCGTAAACACTTGTTTGAAAGCCGAATTTATATCCTGATGGCAAACGTATTTTTTATCACAATAAAATGACTAATTTTAACCCTTTCAAGCCTGCTGTCCCAGCATCTCACTTCGAGGATAACGTTACTAAATCGTCAAATAACAGCTTCCCAACCAAATTAATTTTAAAATATTCTAAATAGTAATCTGAACGTTTTAGATTATAATGTTTATTTCATTCGCCTGATAAACACGCGAACACTAGCTACAGTCTGACAGCGATGAACATTGTCGAAAATATCATATACTGTCTCGCTATTCATTGGAGCATCCAGACTAATTTATTAACTTTCAAAATATTCATATATGTACCTGTACGCCAGTCGTGGGTTCGATGCGATACTCGGGTTTGTGGTGAAAGTGTTGGTTGTAATTTAATCAAGACCTGTGTCGTGCACCACAGCTAAATTGGTTATAGCGACCACCTCACGTAGGACCAAGATCTGGGCCCTAATGGAAGGTGGTCGCTCAATACAGGTCTGTAATCACAGGATCGGCATATATACCTTTAAAGGTCACGTGCTGCCTCGATCTTTACCTGTATTTATCTCTTATACGCCGTAAAGAATATTATATTGATTATTTTGAAACTAATTTGACTGGGTGCTGTTGCTGCTCCCAGTAGAATTAGTTTCAAAATATTTAACTGCTTTCCTGTATAGTTAGTTGTCTTGGCATTGAGACACTGCGATAGCAATTGTTAATTGTAAACCGGGACATTGAGATTTCATGCGCATTCAGTGTGATGTTTGTGAAATGACGAGGCCGCGGATCGAAGCCAGGAATGGCAAACTCATTCTGTCCGTGTTTTACTGCATGAATAAGCAAGAATTGATGAGTAAAAAAAAAATCAAACCGCTTTTCATTCCAGATCATATCATATTTCCCCAACACAATTATTTACAATTATTTAGGGTTACTCTTTATAAAGTCACGTGATATTCATAACACTGGCAGTCCAGCCTCGGCGCATCATCTTCTATGTACCATCCAATCTTTGTTCTACAGGGGCTACAAATACACATTTTACAAGTTCATGAATGAAACCATTGGCTGCCGAGCTGACACTAGAGACGCAGTTGTGAGGTGGTTTAGTCCCCAATGGATGTATCCAGTTTTAGATAGGCCCCGCCCATCCCCAGTTAAGCTCCACCTACGCTTCGCCCATGTTGTGATCGATCAGTCCCTGAACTCCCTGACTATCAATTTCCAGAAAACTAAACAGGTAAGCTGTTGAATATGTTGAAACTTATTTGACTGGGTGATTTCAAATTAGTTTCAGAATATTCAACAGCATGTTTATTAAATAGTAGGCCTAAACATATAATTCGTACAACAACACTTAGTCCGTCATCAATTAAGCGTTCATGACGAACTTAGACTCGCCATTCATGGCGTCATTGATTATGACGTCATCCTACATATGACGTCGTATGATTGATGGATAAACTGGACCAGGTGTCCGTTTCATGATGACTTTATAGACACCTACAGTTTGTGATTTTATCCCAAAGTATACAATCACACTTCATAATACAGGAATCCTGTCTCTCAGTCAATCATATGACGCCATAATCAACTGTGTCACGTATAGGCTGAATCATATGACGTCATAATCAACTACGTGACATGTAAGATGACGTCATAGTCAATGACGTCATGAATGACGTAGATAAGTTCGTCACGAACGCTTAATTGATGACGGACTAAGCGTCTTAACTGTCTTTACTGTTTAATAAACATGCCATAGGCAGCAACGGCAACCAGAAAAATTAGTTTCCAAATATTCAACAACTTACCTATATAGTTTTCTGGAAATTGAGTCAGCTAGTTCAGGGATCGAGAGATCCCAGCACAGGTGAAGTGTGGGTGGAGCCTAGCTTGAAGATAGGCGGGGCATCCGCCGTTATGGTGTGATCTTCTTGGATGGTGGGGACAATAAGTAGACGTAGTCAAGTCAAATTACGGTTTGACCCACCACTAAGTGCAACTGTACTGAAACCACTTTTATTTTGTCTATTTAGGTCTTTGAAATGATGTATAAAAAATCTAATGAAATCTTTTGAGTGGAACATGTTGAATTCAAGATGGCTGCCAATATGGCCGCAATCGAGTATAATATGGCATATAGCTCGAGAACAGCTCATTTTAGACCACATACATGTATTACGAGTAAATAGAAACATGACCCCTAATCTACCGAAAAATTATGTCTTCTGCAGCCCATGGCCACCCTATGACGTCACAACACACCAGTTAACACTGAAGTCCGATGCTTGAAAACCATTTCTACATTCACCCACCACTAATTGCAACGGTAATAAAATCACTGTTATCTTGTGTATTTAGGTCTTATAGATGATGTATAAAAATCTAATAAATTCTTTTGTGTGGATCATGTGAATTCAAAATGGCTACCAATATGGTCGCTAATCGAGTATAATATGGCATATATCTCGAGAACGGTTCATATTAGACCACATAAATGTATTAGAATCGTGTCTCCGATCTACCGAAAAATGATGTCTTCTGCACCGCATGGCCGATCTATGACGTCACAACCCAAACAGTTGACACTGAAGTTCGATGTTTCCAAACCATTTCTACATTCGCTGGCAGTGTTTAGTTCTCATTATCATCCAAGTCAGCATTTGACATGCTTTGACAAATACCTCAAGATCATGTTTATTAAATAGTAGACAATTCACCTTTCCAGAGTACCCGCAGGGGCGGATCCAGGATTTCAGAAGGGCAGGGTGCGGGTGGGGGGGGGCGGTCCGGGGGCACTCCCCCGTGAAATTTTGAAATCTAGATATCCCCAGACGGCTTCTCCTGCATTTCCAGAGATAAATATGGACCCTTAGTTGGCTGCTAAATTATTCAATTTCTACTCATGATTTAATTATAATTTAAAATTTTGGTGGGTCAAGGTGATGCTTCTCTCATTGGTGCATCACATACTGGTTATGACTGTACTAAGAATGGGTCTAATCTAAGAACAATTACTTTTCAACAGTCACAGATTAATCGTTTGCCTAACTGGCCTCCAGATTGTTGCTGCCTTATGCTGAAAGCTTTTGCTTTTTTAACTGCCCAAGGCAGCGATAGCTTCCTGTCATTGCTTCTCTGGGCAGTTACATGTATGGTTTCCAATATAAGGCAGCAACAATTTTGAGTCCTGACTCCAGGTAGACTATGAGCAACGTCTTTCAGTCCAAGTAGCCTACTGAAGTTGTTGTTGCCTTAGGTAGCAATGCCTTCCAGTCATATTAACATATATATGAGATATTAATGGGATAGATCATGGGTGGACTCGCGTATATGGCTGTCATACCAATAAAGTACTCCTGAATATGTTGAAGCTAATACGACTGGAAGGCATTGCTACATAAGGCAACAACAACTTATTTACTACAAGCTGTTGTTGCCTTAGGCAGCAATCTACGGTTGCTTTGAAATTGATATATATGTGGTCAAAGATCTCAAACACAGTTACACCAGTGCTGAATAAGATAAGAACGCCAAGCTTATTGCTAAGTATTATGTTATTAATGGACACATATATATATGAGATCGTATGAATGAGATAGATCATGGACGGGCGTCACGTATATGACTGTCAACCGATAAAATACTCCTGTATATATTGAAGCTATTATGACTTGAAGGCATTGCTGCCTAAGGCAACAGCAGCTTCAGTAGTAAATACGTTTCAAAATATTCAATAGGCTATTGAATATTTTGAAACTTATTTACTACAAGCTGTTGCTGCCTTAGGAAGCAATCTACGGTTGCTTTGAAATTGTAATATAGGTGATCAAAGATCTCAAACACAGTTACACCAGTGCTGAATAAGATAAGAACAGCAAGCTTATTGCTAAAGTATTATTAACAGACTGTCCGTTAATAATACTTTAGCAATAAGCTTGCTGTTCTTATCTTATTCTCGGACTTGTGGAATTACAAAAATAAGTTCAAAATGTAGGGCTATCAGTATTCACGATTAATGGCCACTTTAATCAGCACTACAGACCCAATAAAACAGATTCTGTAAAATTACAGAAATATTCTGATGGATATTTTGCAACTCATGTCATCATTATGCTTAAACAATGTCACTGTACTAGTCTGTCAGTAAATAAAATTATACTCTTATCAAAAAGCCGCCTTTTGTGTTTTTTGGCAAACTCGTCACAAACTCTGTTAATATCGACATCAATATTATGATGAATATTCATCAAAGCCAGACTGGAGAGGCGTTCCTCCCCCTGAGTGTTGCGCAGATATGTCTTTAAACGGCGGAGACATGAGAATGAACGTTCCGCTTCCGCACTTCCGATTGGAAGAGTGCGTCCAATTCTTAATAACACTTTAATGTTTGGAAACTCATCACTGTCAGCTGAAAGGTAGCATTGGTGTACATTGTTGGGTCGTTCAGTTACTGCCTTTGATCGCCAGAGATGTGCCCACTCTTTTAATTCGCTTTTTAATGATGACGGAGTTGGTAGATCGTCATACCAAAAGGTCAGTTTCTCATTAATACTGTTGATGTCTTCACTGACACACTTAACTATAACTGATGGTATCAGATTGAAGATATCACTGCCAACTCTGGTATTGTCATTAAACCGTGTATTCATTTCTTGAATTAAGTGGTCCAAAAATGGTATGCACACATTCATCTTGTAATACTCGATTGGAGTAGGTGCGGCTATATTACCTAGGTTAATCTGTCGGCCAACGATCCTTGGCATTTCTACACTCGCACCAACAGATTCTGCCACTGCTTCTGCATCCTTAAACCAATCTACAAATTCGTCATCGATATTGGTTCTCAACTGTTCAAGGGTTTGTCTGGCTTTATCGATCATATTATAAGCATTGAAAACATCGCCGCCATTTTTCTGCAATTTTGAAGCTATAGCCTTAATACAATGCAGACTGTTCTTGGCAATAATAAAAGGAATAATCCGGTTACTAGAGCACAGTGTTGATAGTAAGCCCTGTGCTTTGACACGCGTGTCTCTGTCCCATGCCCAGTTGATGTCGTTTAGAGAAGGATTTACCATTTTTTCTAAACATACACAAATATGTGGGTAGAGCTCATAGAATGTATCATATAGCATGTGTGCCGCTCTACCCACCGTGTCTTACATAAACCCTTTAATTTCTTGACAGATGGGCCGTTGTCAAGCCCATCGAGAACGGATTCAAAGAAACGCTGTCGCTTAGGCGAATTGTTAAAGAATAGAAACACTTCATTAACCGTGTCAATCATTATTTTAATTGGTTGTACCTTACATGCTGATGCGATTGAAAGATTTAAAACGTGACTATTACAGTGTGTATACAAGGCACGAGGGGCTACTGCCTTTATACGAGCTTGTACACCAACAGAAGAGGATGACATTGCCGAAGCCCCATCATAAGCTTGTCCTCTGGCTTTACTTATGTCTACCCCACGGTTGAACAAACAGTCGATTATTGCTTTTGCTATCCTCTCTCCTGTTGTACGCTCAAGGTAGACAAAATCGAAAAACACTTCTTTAACAACTGGTTGGTCCATCATTGTGTCAAGGAATCGCAGACATATAGCTAGAATTTCTTGGTTTCCGTGCTTATCAGTAACCTCATCACCAATAATAGCAAAATATGAATTATCATCCTGTAAACAGTTAGTTATTTGCTTTCGAATGTGATCACCAATAAGTTCAATAATTTCATTCTGGATGGTCTTTGATGTATATTTCGCATTTTTCTTTCCGTGGTTAAGGTGTTCACGTAGAATCGTATCTGACAAGGCCATAACCTCCAAAACTGCCAAGAAATTGCCTTTATTTGAGGCGGTACATGACGTTGTACCATCATCGCGATGACCACGCAGTGCAATATTTTGCCTACCACAGAATAAAATAGCCTGAACTACAGATTTCAATATATGAACGTTTTTTTCATATTGAACACGATTGCTGTCAGACATAAGATATGGTAGTGTTTGTTTAGGTTTGTCCAAACTCTTTATTAAGGAACAGCCAACACTTACAGCATCTTTGTGAAATCGTAGCTTAGAATGAGTTTCTAAAACACCATCTTTACCAGTTGCCTTTCGTAGGTTTGTAAATGGTGTCGAAACCAAAACTCCAACAGGAACATGGTCCCTAGGAGGAAACAAAACACAATATTTACACAATCCACCATCTACTACTGGACTATACACTAACCACGAATACTGGTCAAGCCATACCTTCTGAAATACTAAATCATACTTGCGGTTTGTTCCTTTTCGCACTACAGTCTGTGTACAAAAAGTTTTAAACCTGCTATCGGGTGCAAAGTGATCACGTATATAGTGAGATTTTTCTGTAATGTCAAGTTCTGACAATTGTACATGTCCACGAACTATGTTGCCAATATCATACTGAGTGATGGAGTGCGAGACAGTCTGATGACTCGTAGAAACTTCATTAGTAGACGCATGCATGTTTGGAGCTTTATTAGTAGAATCATACAAAATTGGAACTTCATTAGTAGAATCACGTGTGTCTGGTGGAACTTCATTAGTAGATTCATGGGTGCCTGGAACTTCATTAGTAGAATCATACATAATTGGAACTGCATTAGTAGAGTCACGTGTGTCTGCAACTTCATTAGTAGAATCATGGGTGCCTGGAACTTCAATAGTAGAATCATCCATGACTGGAACTTCATTACTAGATGCATGCGTATATGGAACGTCATTAGTAGATTTATGGGTGGATGAATCTTCGTTAGTAGACGCGGGGATGCATGAACTGCTGATACAGCTTGAATCTGATTCTGGTGTCATAACTGAAGTCTCCTTTGAACTGAAAAAGTACAATAGTACAATGAATTAGGCAGATAGAGGTTTAAAGTAACACCCTTAGTAATATTATTCAGGCATGTGTGATGTGTATGAAAATTAGTATGAAAAACAAATTTACATGATCACATCATGAGATCACGTGACCTTCTTTTTCCTATTCATTGTTATACACATCAGACATGCCTGAGTCAGTGAATAATATCAATGTGGCTGTTACCCTAATTAGTCATGCATGCTTAGCGCATAATTATGAGTGACAAAAAGGCGAGTGTGAATCTGACATCTAACTATGATATGATTAACCAGAACTGCTATTTATGATTTCGGCATGTTCTGTTACTAACAGAATATGCTGAAATCATAATTAGCTGTTCAGGTTAATGAAAGACTAAATCTGTGTATAAATTCAAAAGGTGCATGTGTGATAAATGATGTTGTTTTATTATTTACATTTCAGGGGCTGGTTGTTCAAAAGTGTATTAAAGTTAAACTCAATTTAAGTCCAGCCAGGCCTAACTCTGGTTCGTTTGGGCAACGATCATGCATATAACTCTTCTACATGATTATGACATAATAATTAAATAATTATGATAGATTATGACGTCATAATTTTTTATTCTTAAAACTCTGCAAGACTCGCTTAAACGAATTTGTTCAATGACGTCATAATCATTTCCTTGCCAACATTGAATCGTGCCTAACATTTAGGTCGGGCCTAACTTTAATAAATTTTTAAACAACCGGCCCCTGATGTCTTCACGACAATTCTCATGTATGGATTATACAGTAACAAAGAACAATTGTTAAACTTGCAGTTGCGTAGGGTAGTGGGGTTTCTGGTGTCTGGTGCATGTGGCAAATCATAATTTGTTCATGACACCGACCCAACCACCCTCCAGACTCCTATAGGCTAGCCCTTCTATGGCATATGTTCAACACTAACCTAAAATAGTTGACCGGGCAACTGTCCCCAGGACATCCCTTGCGCTGCCCTCAAACACACAAAGACACGCACACACGTACGCATGCTGCACACACACACACACACACACACACACACTTACTTAATAGTAGTTCATGGTAAGCAAGAATTTAAAATATAGAACTGTTTATTAGAAATCACATGTGTGTATTTAGGCATATGATATAAAACGTCATTTGCCCGTGAGATTTAGGAAATCGATTTTGAATTCTGATTTTACCAGGACCCTGTTTATCACGAAAACTAGTAACACTAAAGACTGTGCAAATTAAATGACACATGATAAATGTTAGATATAATTACGACGATTATAATTACCGGAATAAGTCAGTTAAGCGTGGACATTTTGCAGCAGCCTCTTTGAGGCGCTGTTCTAATAAGCGTTTAGTTCGTTTATGGGACGGCATGATGAAAATTGTTCGTCTGCTAAACTTGTCTTGTTATGTCTTGAGTAGATCCCGCCTCTCGGAATTAATTTCCTTTAGACGAACCTCCTTTCGGAGTACAATAATTTTTGTTAAATATTGAGTACCAGTAACGAATATTGAAAATCTATAATAAACGATTGACAACTTGAAATGGGCACGTTCCGTTTCCGAAGTTCGGAAATGTGTTCGGAGTTGTCAGTGTACTTCCATTGTGAAACCGAATGACAGGAGACGTCATGATCGGAGTGCAGTAATAGGGGTGAAACATGTTGGGAGGGGCAAGGGCACCCATCCCAAGGGGGGGGGGGGCCCTCCCCCCCCCCCCCTGCACCCCCCCTCTGGATCCGCCCCTGGTTACCCACCCATCATATGACGTCATAATGAACTGCGTGGTGTGTACAATGACGTCATAATAAATGACGTCATGAATGACGTCGATAAGTACGTCACGAACGCATATTTGATGACGGTCTATGGGCTGTTGTACAAATTGTTTGCTTTTACTATTTAATAAATATTCTGTTGAATATTTTGAAACTAATTTGACTGGGCGCTGTTGAGCCTATGGCAGCAACAGCACCCAGTCTAATTAGTTACAAAATATTCAACAGCTTCCCTGTATAGTTTTCAGGAAATTGATAGCTAGGGCATTCGGGGATCGATCAATCCAAACATGGCGAGCTGTGGGTGGAGCTTAGCTAGTGATGGGCGGGGCATAGCTAAAAATGGAAAGGTCCATTCGTACAACAACACCGAGGCCCGTTTAACAAGTGGAACTTTCTGTCAAGCCGCGCTAAGGAAGACTGTTTGATTTATAGTGGACTGTGTCATTTTCAGCCAGATTTAGCTGACACGGCACAAGAGAAGTCCGACTTATAAATCGGGCCTTTGTCCGTCATGGCAGCAACATCACGCTAGTGCGAAAGCACTTACGCACGGTTTATAGAGCAAACACACTTATTTTTTACTATTATTCAGGACTGTAATTCTGAATTGTAATCTGAATTATAGTATTAATTTTTTATTTGGGATAAAATCATAAACTTGGTAGGTATTGTGACTCCACTGCAATCTCTTTGACATTGAAAGATACATATTGTACAGAAAGCTTATTGAATTTGTTAACTTTAGTGTCCTTAATGATGAGAAAAAAAATTTAATTTGTAATGTCTTATAACAGTGGAGATGTGGAAATAAGTAAACTTTTTATAAATTATGTATATGAGTGTGCTTCCAAACGACAACTTGCTTATGGCAATTCTTAACAGGGTCACATAGTGTTTATCACTAGTCTTCCAATACTTGTACCAAATGGTCTCTAACTCTGCACTTTGATGGCCGGTTCAACACCATAACCATCATCATCATCATCATCATCATCATCATCATCATCATCATCATCATCATCATCTGGTATGACAGTAAAGGCCGTCAATGCCTATTGTCGGTCTAAAACCCGCAGTATGATTTACTCCTACTTGAGTAATCAGATGTGGGTTAGATATATATTATAAATATGGGATTTGTGGACTAGCTACCCGCGAACCCCACGGCTACCTTTTGGTACCCGGGTAAATATTTTTGACACTGTGCAGATCACTTGAATATTCATAACATCGTCATCATGATACGTCACTGGAAATAGGACCAACTATTTAGGTCGCTATGGACTGTTGGTCGTTGTGTATTCGTCATTAGCAGAAGGTCATACAACTCAACCATTTTTATAGGTCGTTATGACATGATTGAGTGGTGTAGCATTTATGTAATGATTATTTATATCTGATTACAGCACTGCTATTATTATAAGTTATGCATGTTGCCTGCTGAAGGTATAAATGATATATTTTCTATGAAGGTATTGAGGGATTCTAAATGGATAATTATGATCACTTGTGATGAACAAATCGAATTGGCAATATTAGATTTCCGTCTGATTAGGATTGGTTGCTACAATCAATCTAGTTTTGTCATTTTCACAATCAGGATTTATAGCGAATAATTTAGACAAATATTTAATCCATGCAAAGTCATAGTCATAGTCATGATCCGTTATGAGAAATCTAACTGAATCTTTAACCCCTGGAAGGCTAGAAACTGGTTCTGTCACTTTGATACAAATTATAGATACCGCGACGGTAAGACGCTGTTGGATTAAGTTCAAGCTAGATTTTAAGACGATTTCTTGGTACTTAATACAACAAGGTCTTACAAGATGGTTAATTAAGAAAGGATATTACACGATTCGAAGAAATTAGTCAGATAGCATGAATAGAGTATGCAGATCCAGCTATGTGATTCAGCACCGTGTGTGTGTGTGTGTGTGTGCGTGCGTGCGTGCGTGCGTGCGTGCGTGCGTGCGTGCGTGCGTGCGTGCGCGCGCGCGTGTGTGTGTGTGTTTGTGTGTGTGTTGTAATATTTAAGGCTTTTATATGCTAGTTCCCAATGCTAGGGTCTAGACTCACGCCTGGCCTTTATGGTTCCTGTTGAATTCTTGTGAATTCTTGTGACGTCGGTTTGTGCATTAGCTTGTGTCTCTCTGTGTGTGTATTGCTCGTTGTCTCTCGATTTTGTCTCATGTTGCTGTTCTTGTCCATGGCTTTTCTGTTGCTCCCCATGCTTGGGCGTGGGGGGATGGGGAGGACCTAACCTGGACCTAACGCGGGTGGGGAAGGGATGGGGTAGGTGCTGGGTCGGGGGGGGGGGGGGCGGAGTAGGTGCGTGCGGTCTTATGACCTAATGTACCCAAGGGGGGGGGGAGGGGCTTTAGGTCAGAGACCTCCCGGCCCCTTTGGGGGGAGTGGGGAGGTTGGGGTGTGGGGTCTTTCGGGTCCTGGGACCCATTTGCTCTTCTGGCCATCATCCGAGCAGGCACCAGCGCGCACTTGTTTGATTTTGATTGATTAGGCAGCCCATATGGTGACTGCGTCCGTCCGAGGACGAACTCGATCAGTCATCCGGGTTGCATCCCTCCATAGTCCCATCGAAAAGTCCGAAAGATTCTAATTCTAGCAATTATGTTTTGATTTTGTAATCCGTATGTTGCGTGGTTCCATCCGAGGACGAATCCATTCAGCATCCGGTTTACTTTGATTATGCCGAAATTTCTTGCCTACCTAACCCTAGCTCACGTTCACACAGTGATGGGCACTGTATGATGGGACCTCAATTTAAAGTCCCCTCCGAGAAGACTGAGCAAGTGGGGCCAAGTACATTGCTTAAGCGTACTCCAGCAGCTTGCTGTGCCCAGAATTGTCCGTCAGTCTTTCCATTTGTTGATTGGTTTGTCAGTCCGTTCAACAGACAAGCATACCTGCCTACGGGCCACGAATGAGATGGACACACGTCCATATCCCTCGCGGTCCGCCAGCAGGTAGGCCCATCTGTTGTTCTGTTGTCCATTCCAGTCCTCCATCTGTCTTTCTGCCAGTCTGTCATTGCTGTGTTCGTTGCTGCATTTTAGCTCCAGCTCTGGCTCTGAAAGAAAAAGAGGGGAACAATGCTGAAAGAAAAAGAAGGTAAGACCGTAAAGGCCGTAATGACCATAGAGGTCGAGGGTGGTGAGGCAGTAAATGACGCAGTGACCGTAGGGGTCGATGGTGGGAAGGCAGTAAATGCTGCAGGACAGGCCGGGGGTTGGAAGGCAGTAAACGCCGCAGGACAGGCCGGGGGTTGGAAGGCGGTATACCACAGGATAGGCCGGGGTCGTAGAGGCCGCAGAAGAGTGATTCTTGCACCGTCTCACGTGTTTGCTTTTTGTCGGTTTTCTTAGTTGTCGTTTCGGTCGGTGTCTCGGGCTAAACAAAATGTGTTCTGATTATGTGATGTGTTTGTCCGATGCAAGCACGAACTTGATTAATTCGTGGTTGATCTGTCAGTCACGCATCGCTATAATGTCTTCTACAGGGTTAAGATTGAAGTTTCCCTTTCTCAGCGTATTGATGAGTTCCTTTCTAATGTCTGTATATTCAGTGCACCGTAGGAAGAAGTGGTCTAGAGTTTCAGTCTCCTTGCAGGCCTCACATTGGTCTGTGTCTGACAGGTTGGGTTTTTTTCGTATCTGGTTAACGCTGATCCAACCCATTCTGATGTGGCGTAGTACAATGTCGCCTTGGCGCCCTGGGATGTGGTTTTGGTATTTGCGTTTGACTCCTGGGACGATTCTGAACAGGAATCTGCCGGTTGTGCTTTCGTCCCATTGTCTTTGCCATTTGCTGTTGATGTGCCTTTTGACCAGGGCATTCGCTTCGGACTTAGAGAGTCCTATGCTGGTCATAGTTCCATCTTTGAGCGCTTGCTTGGATGCCTCGTCCATCTGTTCATTGCCTTTAATGTCAACATGGCTTGGGACCCAGTCGATGTCCACGGTGTTGTTGTCAGTCACCACAGTTGCATACAGCTGCCGGATTTCCTTGATTAGGTTGTCCCTGCTCTTGCTGCTGCTAGATTTGAAGCTCTTCACCGAGCTTAGTGAGTCTGTGAGTATAACGTATTTGCCTGGATTTGCTGTTTTAATCCATTCTAGAGCCTTTTTAATTGCCACCAGTTCGGCTGTGAATATTGACAGGTGATTCGGCAGCTTGTACTTGAGGACATCTTCCTGGTCGCCTATGACTACTCCAGCTCCGCATTCGCCGGAGTTGGGCATTTTGGAGGCGTCGGTATAGATTTTCCTGTGCTCCTTCCATCTGTTGTCAATGTTTTCCAGAGCATAGCTCTTGATTAGCGCTGGTGGGTCTTTCTTGCTTATCTGTGAGGATAGGCTGTCATGTGCCTTGATCTGCGGAAGTAGCCATGGCAGGTCAGGAGCCGGCCTTGAGCTTTCTATTTCGACGTTTACCAGTTCAGTGGCACTGGCGAGCTCTGTCATTAACAGGCCTGGCGGTTTGGTCTCTTTGGTCATTTTGGGCAGTACCTTGTGTCTTAGGTGCTCCTTGCATGGAAGACATACCTCCCTGGTAGGGTGGGTGGGTGCAGAGCTTTGTAGGTATGTCCAGAATTTGAGAAGCCGTTCCTCTCTTCGCAGATCTAATGGGATTTCTCCACACTCTACGTTGATTGCGTCTCGAGGGCTACTCTGTGAGGCACCACAGCAAATGCGCAGGCATTTTGTTTGGAGGGTGTCAATGGTTTCTAACAGTGACTTGCTCGCCGTGGCGTATGCTTCGCATCCATAGTCTATCCTTGACAGGATTAGGCCGCGGTATAGCATAAGCATGCTCGGCAGGTCTGCACCCCAGGTGTGCTTTGTTAATGAGCGAAGGAGATTTAATTGCTTGAAGCATCTCTCCCTCAGACTCTTGATGTGGGGGTTCCACGTGAGTTTTCCGTCAAATGTTAGTCCCAGGAATTTGGCTTCAGCACATGTCTTGACTTTCTGTCCATTGAGGTACAGATTTGCATCATGGCCTATGTATTTAACATTGGTAAAATTGATTTGAACTGTTTTTCCGCAGACAGTTTGAAACCATTTTTTTTGGCACCACCGTGAGACTATGTCCAGAACTTTCTGCATGGTCTTACGTGCACGGTTTATCTTCGCATATTTGTTCCACAATGCTGTGTCATCAGCAAAAATAGACCCGCCTATTGCGTTGGGACCCAGTGCATGGTCTTTTTCAATGTCTTTGGGTAGATCACTCATCATGATATTGAACAGTAGGGGACTTATTACACCACCCTGCGGGGTGCCGTTTTCCAATGTTTGTTCCCTAGACATGTGTCCATTAAGGCGGACGCTAATCCTTCTGTTATCGAGAAAATCTCGTATCCAGAATAGGATGCGGCCACGGTAACCAAAGTCATAGAGCTTTTTTAGGACTCCGTTTCGCCACATCATATCAAAGGCTTTCTCAACGTCTAAGAAAACTCCTAATGTTGTGTTTCCTCTTCCCGCATCTAGGGCTTTCTTGGCTGCCTCAGTCAGTCTGACTAGGTGGTCCGTAGTGCGTCTGCCCTTTCTGAAGCCACTCTGCCAAGGGTGGAGTAGACCGTTATGTTCGAACTCATGTTCTAGATGGTTTTTAATCATCCTCTCCATGACTTTGCATAGACAGCTCGTCAGGGAGATTGGCCGGTATGATCTTGGGTCAGTTTTGTCCTTCCCTTGTTTTGGGATAGGAACCACGATCCCAGTTTTCCAAACTGAGGGCATTTTTCCAGAGCTCATACGAGGTTGTAGAGATTGAGTAACATTTGTGTACCCTCCTCTGGCATATTACGAAGCATGTCGTATTTCAGGCCATCCTTACCTGGTGAGGAGCTTTTGCCTCTGCCAAGGGCTTGCTCAAGCTCCATTCTGTTGAAGGTTTTGTTGATGTCTTCGCATTTCAATGAGCTGAACAGGTGATTGATATGCTCATCGACCTTTGTTTTGGTTGCTACAAAGTCATGGTCATGGTTATCATTGCTACTGGTTGCAATGAAGACTGTGGCAAGCACTTCAGCTTTTTCCTTGTCATTGGCGTGCTTTATCCCATTCACTATGAGGGTGGGTAAGGGGTTTTTGGACTTGTTTTTTTCGCTCGCAATAGCTTTCGCTTTGCGCCATATTTGGCTCGAGGGTGTGAACCGAGTGATTTCAGAGCAGTATTGTCGCCAGTGATCGCGTTTTGCCTTTTTGATGGTTCTTGTTACATTGGCCTGGAGTCTCTTGTGTTCAACTAGGCGTTCAATGCTGAAGTTTCTCTTTAGTCTATTCCAGGCTATTTTCTTGAGCTTTACTGCTTCTTGGCACTCACTGTTCCACCAAGGCACGCGTTTGTGTTTGTGGTTGTTGCCTGGCTTTGATTGGGGGATGGCTGAGTTGGCAGCCTTGTAGAGAATCCCCATACACTGCTCATAATATTCCTCGGTGCTGGTACTAGTGAACGGTGTCTCCAGCTCCATGGCCATTATGTGCTTGTATTCAGTCCAGTTAGCCTTTTTCAGATTCCAATTGTTCCTGTGCAGTGGCGCCTCGTTCTTGCTCTGTAGGCTTCCTATCTGTATTTTGATAGGGAGGTGGTCGCTGCCGAGGAGCTGGTCTTGGGTGTCCCAGCTGGGGGTTGGTCGAAAGCCAGGTGTTATGAGGCAAAGGTCCAAGACCGACCATTCCCCATCACTAGAGTTATATCTGGTGGGTCTATGGTAATTTAGTAGGCACAGGTTGTAGTTGTCAATAACCTGTTCTATTATCGTGGTTTTGCTCCCCCATAGGGCATGGTGGGAGTTGAAGTCGCCCAGAAGTATTGTTTCACCTTCTAGGCCTTCAAGGAGCTTGTTATAGTCCGAGGAAGAGTGCAACTTGGGACTATAGACGTTTACAATATTAATAGTTTCGTGATTGATTTCTATTTCTATTGTAAGGTGCTCTATGCTACTCTCACGTTGTGGCAATCTTTTGTGGGAACGATTACTTTTTATGAGGGTCGCTATGCCGCCACCGCCTTCACCCCTAGAGGTGGTTGCAGATTCTGCGGTACAGTCTTGTCTTTCGACATTGTAGTTGTACCTTTTGAAATCCTGGTTGGGTTTCAGACGGGTTTCCTGTAGACATATAAAGTCTGGGTGGTCATTTTCGTTGTGGAATGTGTTCCACAATTCGTCAAGGTTGGTATTAGACCGGGTGCCTCGAACGTTCCATTGAAGAATTTCGACCCCCATGATTAGTTTGGAGAAGAGCAAAGTTCTACGAATTTCGCAACGAGACCGTCGACATCAACCTTGTTTCTGGCTGCCTAGTTGCCAATGCAAACTAAAGATATGATCGTCTCTATGATCAGTCTGAAAGTTTGGACATTTAAAACAATTTTATGATCTCCACCGCTCGTTGGTGTCCCTCTGGTAGTCTCGGCCGGCAGGTCACTGCAGCTGCTAGTACTACTAGTGGGGTTCACAGGTTTGTTAACCTGTTTTTCCACTAGTGTTACCTCCAATGTGCCGATTGGTTCAGCCCTTGGTCTCGGCCCCTGCTACTGCCTATGACATTAGGCCCTTTGCAGGCGGGTTTTTAGGCGTTTTTGTTTGCCTTCTGGCCTGTTTACAGGCTTTGCTGGCCGGACTCCCAAGCGGGAGGGTGGGCGTGGCCGTCTCTATTGTGGGTGGCTCAGTAGGAGCCTCCTCCCCTCTTTCCGGATGTCTCATCACTGAGCAGTCCCTCCCGTGGGTGGCCAGCTTCCTCCTTACGGATTGAGCCCTTTTCTGCCATGCTGTTCTTTCAAGAGGTGTGGCTGGTCCAGGTGCTGGTATTCCAGCTGGCTGTTCAGTTCCCCTGCTTATTTGCTGGGTAACCCTCTTCTTGGCCTCCCCATATGAGACCTGATCTGTCGTTTTAACCTTGAGGATGTCCTTGGCTTTTTGCAAAGCCGGGCATCCGCGATATGCAGCACTGTGGCTCCCCTTGCAATTTCTACAGTGGGGGGTCTGCTGGCAGTCCTCACGTTTGTGTTTCCCGCCACAGTTGACGCATGCGCTGGCTTCAGTTCTACAGTGCTTTGCCACGTGACCCAGCAGGTGGCATCTGAAGCATCTGACGGGCTCTGGGATGTATGGTTTGACTTTGAAGGTCATCCATCCCAGTTTAACCTTACTTGGCAGTGCGTCTGAATTGAACACCAGTTTGACTGCATAGGTCAGTCTGGCTGTTCCGCCAATCCGACCCACCCAGTCCACTTTGTGTTCCCCCTGCTCGTTCATTTCTTCCTTTATGTCATCATTCGTGAAGTCCCTTGGGACTCACGATATGACACCTACCGCTTTGCTTTGTCTGGTGTTTTTGGTGGTGTATTCTTCAATAGACACCACGTGACTGCCTATCGTTGTAATTTTCAGCAGCTTTTGGAACTGCCCTTCACTGGTGGAGCTTACTAAAACCTCCCCGTCCCTTTTGTCCAGGCCTGCCAGCATTCCCACCATGGCATACAGTAGCCTATAGATTACCATGCCGGTTAACCCCTCAAAATCATCGCCCGCGAGTCCCTTGACCCTGCCCCTCCTTCCCTGGGTACCATCTCTCTGCCCCCCCCCCTTATGGCCCACCTCCCTCCCTTCACTACTGGACGCACCACCCGGGGAACCCCCGCTCTGCGCGATGGTTGGGACTCTCCCTCCCGCTGGGGAACCCCCCTTGTCCCGAGACCTCTTGTTGGGAGTGCCTTCCCTTCCTCCCACTTCCTTCCCCTCCTCTAACACCCCGACCCTCCGTTTTCTTTTGGGGCCTGGTGTACCACCACCCTCCTTAGGGGTGCTTTGTGGTGTGTTCTGGAGATTGCTCTCCAGAATCACCACTTGCTGGGCCACCTGTTCGTGGGAGAACTCTTCCATTGCCAATTCATGTAGGTCCGCCTTACCAGCCGCTACACCCCCCACCAGGTGAGTAGTGACGCTAACGCCCTCACTCGCTCCCTCCCAGGACATTCCCTCCCCACCCCTGCATGGGCCACCAGTGGCTCCCTGCTTGGCAGCGCTTACGTTACTGTCTTTGCCACCATTTGGCGCTGAGTTGGCTGTGGCCAGTTAACCACCACCAGTATCATGCGCCACTTCAATAAGCTGTTTGAGGAAGTCATCTTCCTCCATGTTACTTACCCTACGGTGTGAGTTATTTAGAAGGTAGTGTGCAGTAGGAAAATTTAGAAGGTACAGTATGAGAGATAGGATAGGATGCAGTAGGATTAGTGTGTGAAGGAGATGAGTAGAGTAGGCTGTGAAAGACGGAGTGTAGAGAGAGAAGAGGTAGAATACGCCTAGTAAACTTTACCAGTATACCAGTGCTGTGTCGTCCCCTTCGGTATAATTTGCGAAAATTCCAACTAAGCAAACTGAAAAGAAAATTTCAAAATTTTTCTTCTTTTTTTTCGAAAATTGGTGTCGAAAACGAGCAAGGCTAGCACTAATGGCCGAAAAATGCGGCTGTTTGAATGGCGAAAAATCTAGTGTTTTAAAGCACGCAAACGAACATCCAAAAGAAAATTTATCAAAAAGGTTTAAACAAGTTTTAAAATTACGAAAATTATTAAAATAATTTAATAACAATACCTTATAGTTACGACTCGGGGAGCACAGCAAATAAACGAAAAAATAAAAGATTTGTTTTCGAAAATTGGCGCCAAATAAAAACGAACAAGACAACACTAATGGCCGACAAGAGCAACGATTTTACTGGCGGAAAAGCTAGTGCTTGATGCACGCGAACGAACCTCAAACGGAAAATGTTTAAAATAGTTTAAAGAGAAGAATTATCAAATAACACTGTTCTTTAAACTCTGGTCTCACTTAAGCAATATAATTGTGTCGCAAACGCAATAATGGACGCAATCTAAACTAATCTAAAACACGTCTATCATCAACGAACGCAAAATTCGAACTGTGATTCAGCACCACGCAGATATCCCATGATGTATGCGTTATTCTGGTAATTACCCGGAATGTACATGTCAGGTCAGAAATCGCCTAAGCATACATCATGATGACTCATAACCATTAGTTAGCAAGTCTCAATATAGTTTTCATATAGTAAAGTAATCCTGTCGAGTTAATACTTGGATGGTTAATGCTCTTGTCATAATAAAGCCAATGAGTAAGAGGCACAAAGTATGCAAGCAATTGATGCTTGATGAGACTTGTCAAAGCAAAATTGTATACATACTCTGTCAAGAGGCATCACTTGCATACTGGTTTAGACCGGTTGAATCCGACAGTCTTTTGAGTGTGGGAAGGAGAATGTTAACCAATCAAAGTAGTTAGATTTTGGAAATCACCAGGGAAGCCCTCTGAAATGTCATTAGAATGACGTCATGCACAGATCCACTTTTATTGTATATAAGGATGTGCATGACTGAAATTCATTAATCTTCGGATTGTGCTCTTCCACATCAGCAATTGATTTTCATTATTGTAAGCTAGAATTTCTGTTAGAATAAGTTAAAAGTTAGAATAGAATGGAATTTGTATTAGTTAAGATTTGCTTTATAAAATCGCAAGTATACTAGATTTATAAGCCTGCAATACGGCTCTACCTATGCGCAACAATAAAACGTATTATTCATTATTATTATTTTTATTATTATTATTATTATTATTATTATTATTATTATTATTATTATTATTACCAAGAAGTGTTTAGTTAGTTTGTGAAGAAATTTAGATAGAGAAAGGAAGACCCCCCCCCCTCTCCCCCCCCCCTCTCCCCCCCCCCCCCCCCCCCCTTCCCGAACTCCTGAGATGACTCCAGCGAATCATGAGTTAATAATCCGAGTAGTATAGAGAAGAGTATTCCAACTTTTTCAATATGTTTGGCTGAGGACAATCAGATACGCATGCTAGATGAATTTATGAACGCCTGTTAGCATACGGCGACTAGTAGATTTTTGACCTAAAATACTTTAGTTGGGTGCGTATTCGTGCTAGAGTGCTTGTGAATAGAATTGTTAGGGTCTTATACTTTTGGAGGCTTGGGTTGTGTGCTTAGATGTGGTGGAGCGAGGTGAGTCATATCATATGATGGTTTCGTTACACATGGATTAGTGGCATTTGTTGGGTTGTGAAATCGATTTAGAAACACGAGTCCCTAATTCAACTTCACAACTAGGCAAATTATATTGATGCATGCGGGATGGAATCATCATGTGTTGGGATTTATCTCATTTCATTGCATTGGGGTATGCAATTCTAAAAGTGTACGGATTTGGCAGTTTTGTTTTCGGCCATTTTGGTGTGATTGTGCACCTTTAATTGACATTTGCCTACTCGAAAGATGACAGAGTTACGAGTTATTGGATTGTTATAAGTAAGACTCTTACTTTGTCCAAATCAATGTAACATTGTGGTGTCAGAATCGCTATTAAGTATACATCAAGCTACACTAACTAGACTATCACAGCGCCAACTGTCAGCCTAAAATTTAAAAATGTAGCTCATGTAATAAATATATTGCGGCATACATGGAAGCATGTTTCCGCTTGTATTCCTCCCGATATTCTATATCAGTTTTCATATGGACTCTCGGGCTCTGCACTCGAGCAAAGATTGAATCTGATATGGAGTGCCGGGTGAAGTGCCTGTGCGAATATGTGACTAGGCATGCAATAACATCTATTGGTTTTTACACATATCAATAATAAATGGCTAATGGTGTGTTACTGGGTATCTACTCTAAACAAGTATTATCATATATTACTTGTTTTATCAATTTCCCATACAGATAGGGTGATAGAAATCAATTTATATATATAGTTTAACTTTTTAAGCGTTAATTTATTCATATATAGTTTTAATATTCGTCATGTAAATAATGTTTATTGTGATTTCTGTGTTCGACTATATATATATATATATATATATATATATATATATATATATATATATATATATATATATATATATATATATATATATATATATATATATATATATATATATATATATATATATATATATATATATATGTGTGTGTGTGTGTGTATGAATCAGTTCCATGATAACTGCAACCATAGCGCATAGTTGCACAGTCCGGCAGTAGAGGAGGGGAGAGCTGTGTGCCTGCTGAAAGTAATTGCTGTGTCAGAGCAACCAACTAATTTGCATCATTATCACCTTTTTTCCTTTGATCTTTTCGGCCTTTGTGTAAAGGTGTGAAGACAGGCGCCCAGCCTTCCTCCATTATGATTGGATGTTAGATGTAGAGGGTGGCCATAAGACCCGCCCCCTCGTTAAGTCACGTGCCTCCTGTCATCCAATGCGGTGAGCTTGATGGTAATAATCGTAATGATTGACAAGGGTTAATGCCCGGGTAATTAAGGATGATTGGCGGGTAATTAAGGATGATTGACGGGTTACATATCTGGACTCGTTTGATCGCGAAGCCCCGCCCCCTCGTTAAATCACGTGCCTCCAGGCATTCAATGAGGCGATGGTTAATGGGTGTAATTAAGGATGATCTTTTGGAGCCATGCCAAATGCTCAAGGGTTAATGTATTACGTAATGAGGGATGACCAGGTTACGTGTCTGGACACGTCTTTTCTCGGGAACTCGTTCGATGACGAAGCCCCACCCCCTCGTTAAATCATGTATCTCCAGGTATCCAATGAAGCGAGCTTAATAGTCATTAGTGTAATGCTTGACAAGAGTTAATGCATAGCCTAAGGATGATTGGCAGGCTACATGTCTGGACACGTCTTTTTCTGACTCCGGGAACTCGTGCAATCATGGGGGATCCTAAACGGTCGAGCTATAGAGTGGGGACTATTGCGGAAGACGTCTCCATTAGTCTAATGGGTTGATCATTATTAAACTTCTGAACCTCGGCGCTTTTAGCTGTGACAATGTACACAGGTCGATGTGTAGTGTAAGGACAATTGGTTAGTTATTACCCTGACAAATTGAAATTAACTAGTCGAGCTTTAAACAACTCCGACCGCGTGTAACGATCATCAGAGTCGTACAAAGTTCAGCGACTCAATTTTCAATCGTGTTAAGGAAATAACAACAACCTATTACATTTTAACGGGTCTCGAGCGGCCACACAATATTTTTTGGAGAACAAAATTCCAGTCTAAGTTGACTCAGGGTTTGGACGGGTCATAGACAATGATTATTTCAGTTTTCAACGTATTATATGTTTATGCGTATGGAAGACTGCGTTATAAGCCACATATCTTAGCGTACTTCCACCAGAACAAAAATAAAATCTGTTTAAACCAACATCAATGATCAACCAGTCAAATTAGTTTCAAAATATTCAGTAGCTTACATGTATAGCTTTCTGGAAACCGCTAGTAAGGGCGTTCAGAGATCGATCGATCGATCCCAACACGCTCGAGGTGTGGGTGGAGCTTAGCTAGAGATGGGAGGGGCATAGCTAAGAATAGAACTTGTATTAGCGAGTTGCGGGCAATCGGTTATGCCATTATAATCGCTTAATAGACCGTCAAGTTGTAGGAATACTTTGAAAGTAAATTGACTGGACGTTGTTGACATCGTCCAGTCAATAGACCGTCAAGTTGTATGAATTGTATGTCTTTACTATTTAATAAAGATTATACAAAATACTTTGAGAGTAAATTGACTGGACGTTGTTGACGCCATAAGCAATAACATAGTCCAGTCAAATTAGTTTTCAAAATATTCAACAGCTTACACTTATAGTTTTCTGGAAATCGCTAGTCAGGGAGTTCAGATATCCATCGATCCCTACACGCTCGAGGTGTGGGCGGAGCTTAGCTAGAGATGGGCGGTGCATAGCTGGGTCTATTAGCATGCAGCGTGCAATCAGTTATTTTCTTATAATCGCTTAATAGACCGTCAAGTTGTATGAATTGTATGTCTTTACTATTTAATAAATATTATGCAAAATACTTTGAGAGTAAATTGACTGGACGTTGTTGCCGCCATAAGCAGTAACATCGCCTGGTCAATTTACCTTCAAAATATTCAACAGCTTACCCCGATAGTTTTCTGGAAACCGCTAGTCAAAGAGTTCAGAGATCGATCGATCCCAGCATGATCGAGGTGTGGGTGGAGCTTAGCTACAGCTGGGTGGGCATGGCTAAAATGCCCGCACTATGATGAAATGTCTAACGTGATGCATAATTCATAACCGATAACAGCTACTAAATGTGTGATACGGTTTCGTTAAGATTATTTTAAACTGTAACATATTCCTCTTATATTTACACTTTTTGCACTCAGATTTGTATATTCATATTTCGATTCTGTAATGGTGAGTGTCTGCTGGAATGGAATGACTGGTTAGGTTATCTAGCAAGTCATTTCACGGTCAAAAGTCCGTGGCTGGTCTCCTCTCGGTCCGCAAACGCAATACGATCGAGGTGTGGGCGGAGCTTAGCTAGAGACGGGAGGGGCATGGCTAAAAAAATGGAAAGATCCTTTAGCGCTCTGAGGGCAATTGGATATTCCCTGATAATCGCTTAATAGATCGTCAAGTTGCATGAATCGTATGTCTTTACTATTTAATAAACATTATGTAGAATAATTTGAAACTAAATTGACTGTGCGGTGTTGCAGCCATAAGTCACATCTTGGACCAGTATAGATATTCACACACCTGTATGCATTTCTAAACCTGGAAATAGTACGACTACTCCTACCATTCATGACAATCCAACACCCTGACCTTAGCACAAGACAATTCCACCCACATCTGAAGATCTACGACCACTACCCAAAGCTGGCCCCAGCGAAATTGCCAAGCGACAGAATAGTCGGAACCGCAGCACAGCCATATTGGGAGACACACCAGTTAAGATGGCCATTGAAGAACGAATGCATAAAAGTAAACCAATAAATAAGAAGAAATCAAAGAAAGAATTATTCAATGACACTAAAGGTTCTGCATCTACTAACTGTAAGCGGACATTGAAGAAGGCCATTCAACAAATCTCGACAATCAAGTTCTTCTGAATCTTCAGAAGAAACGAGTAATTATGTTTGGTTTGTGCTGAACCATATTCAAATAGTAGATCTAGAGATGTCTGGATCCAGTGTACTTCCTGCAAACAGTGGGCTCACCAGGATTGTACTCCAGGACAGAAAATATACATTTACCATAATTGGGACTCCGGTGACTGACAGTAATATGGTCACCAAATATAGCTTTCCACTACCAGATGTAATTGAGTTTGTTTATATAGGCACTTGCAAGTAGGACATCGTTTCTATTGTATTTGCCATTATACGCTATAGAATCGCTGCGTTATTATGAAAAAATGAAAAATATCATTTCATCTTTATTTACAAAATCATGTGACAAGCTACCTTATATTCTACCACCTAAAGCCTACTGCAGTAATAATTTCAATCAAATCAGCTTCAAAATATTCAATAGCTTACCTGCATAGCCTAGCTACTTTGAAATAGGTACCACGTGACAGGATTGGATTAGCACTCGGATGGTGCTCACAGAGGTGGTCTCTATAGACGTGTGTGGTAATAGTAACCTTGTTACGCAGTTATGAGCCAGGGTCTGTAATTCATTAACAACCATGTACTGAGAGATCAAAATGATTCACAACTTGTCTCCCTTTAATCCAGGCAGAGATATTTACTAAACATGACCGTCCTCGGCATCGATACGGCGAGACTCGTGAGCACTCCACATGGCTGCCAGCCCAGAGGGACTTGTAGCTTCCGAATTCATTACACCGAATTCACTACACCGAATTCCCTGTTGTAGTAGTAGTAGTAGTAGTAGTAGTAGTAGTAGTAGTAGTAGTAGTAGTACTCTTAATTTATAAAAGAGGGCGCTTCGAATGACTATCCTCGCGCCGAACAAATCAGGTCGAATGACTCACGTTGAATAACCGAAGACCCGCGCTAAGTAGATCTGTAAATATATATTTAATGTTCGATACCATGCCATTCTTACCAAGATGGATTGTACATTCATGTATTGACTCGCAGACATGAATTACTCCACGTTTTCTGTTGCAAATGTCTGGATAGACGTGATTTTAAAATCCTAGCGAACGATACAATATGTATGCCACGATACGTTGCTGCAAATCTTATAACACTCTCTGCCACCGGGGTCATCCCCACCCATTGGATCGGCCACTGACAATTCAATTCACCTCATTTATTTGTCAGGGCCTTTTAATGCAAGGGCCTTCCGGCCCCTGACTTCTCAGGGGCCCCATTTGTATGTCAGAGGTCTCATCCTGCTGGTAATTATAATTTCAAAATTTTCAATTTTCAATACAGATTTACGTACAGAGCCAATAAAACAAAGCAAATACAAATATGTGTCCAATTTCATAACGAATATTAAATTATTACCAAATAGTCCAATTTATGTGAGTTTTAAAATCTTGTCGCCCTACAATAATGATAGAATGCCGACGTTTCAAATTACTTCCCTTGAATGACTCTTTTTCAATTATGTAGCAAGTCAAATAAGGGGGAAAATATTTAACAGATGTATGCTGGAGCCACAGTTAAGTCAGAATACCAGGAATTTGTCAGTAAAATAGTTAATGACGAAATGGGCAAAAATGGATGATATCAGGGTGTCGGTATGTACCATGTAAAACACCCTGGATCTGTGAGCTTGAGATCTAAATATTTTTTATTCCTTTCACTATGTAATGTGATGATAGTAGGCCTATCTAT
Organism: Chaetoderma sp. LZ-2023a; assembly: GCA_034401795.1. NCBI lineage: Eukaryota > Metazoa > Mollusca > Caudofoveata > Chaetodermatida > Chaetodermatidae > Chaetoderma > Chaetoderma sp. LZ-2023a. The sequence continues at coordinate 141,184,284 of CM067373.1, forward strand.
ATACATTTTAAGCCCACAGATCCAGCATGTTTTAGATTAAGACGTGGATATTACACACATCGCTTATCAGAAAACACATGTATGCTAATATACATATAGTGGCTATAGCATGTGAACCCCGCCACACGAGACGGTCATTTAGTAATTAATTGCTATAAACTGTTCTTCTGAATCACAATATTAGTTCTTTTCACCCATCAAGAATTTCTATTTCATGATGTAGACTTGTTGAATAATTTGAAACTACTTCAATGTTGACTGAAAGGTGTGGCTGTCAGGACTGGTTCTCAATCAAATTACTATGCAAAATACGTATTACTAAGGATTTTATGTTAGTGGATGGTTTAACGGGACAATGGACAATATATATATATATATATGGCAGTATGAGTAGAATGTATGCTTACCCTTTGACATCATATAGGTACTGGAGTCAGCAGTTCCCACGATTTCTAATCATTACAATCATTAAGCACTACATCTCCCACATTATAAGTATTTAAAATTTGAGGCAAAAATGGAATAATTTGACAACCCCACAAAGGTCTATATTTGCCTTCAGCAGTGCGAGAAATGGCATCTATGAGATTCTAGATTCCAAATATTCCGGGGGGATGCACCCTGGACCAATCAGCTGCTAGATGTCTGTGAATATCATAAGTCCCTTATCTTCCGTACGAAGAGGGGCGTGCCTGTGAGTCTACAATATGGTACACGACCATTCATGTCTTGAGAGGTCTCCTTCGATACGAGATCGAGAAAAGCATTGAAGCCACGCCTCTATTTTAAACTAAAGTTTCCTTGTTAATGAACCACGAGAACTTTAACGAACTGCTATTAATATTTTCATACCGATGACGCAACCGTAGGCTAAGTTCGGATATGTTGTCAAGGTACTCTGAACAAAGGTGTCACGTGGTTGCTTTACCTGTTGAACAGAATTTGTACCCTGTGATACCGTTATCCGATTATACGCTCGGGTGTTCAGATATGTAATCGGTGTAAGCGGGGTATCTTGATAACATATCTGAACTTAGCCTAAGATTGCGTCATCGGTATGAAAATATTAATAGCAGTTCGTTAAAATGCTCGTGGTCCATTAACAAGGAAACACGGCGCACGAGATATGATATAGTTGCTGATTATCAATTCAGTTTAGTGTGATAAAATATACAATATGTTGTCCGTATATACTATATACAATGCAAGAGTGGAAATATCTACAGAGCAGCAGCTAGGTGGAAAGATACACTTTATTAAGTTACAGAGGCCTATATGAATGCCTGGAATCAATAGTAATGGACGGTGTTAACGCACATTCATGCGCGATCTTAACCCTTTCGTGACGAAACCCGCCAAAACCGGCCTCTGTAATGGTTTTGAGAAATGTCCATTTACAGGCCGGAGAAGACTATATTTAAAATTTTACCACTGAAATGACTGTCTCAGTAACAGAGCCAGTAATTACAGTTGTAAAATTTTCAAAAATAGTCTTCTCTTGGCCGGCAAATGGACATTCAATAAGTAAATATTTTAATTTTTCGAAGAAATTTATTTAGTCATTAAAGGGTTAAACAAAATGTAGAAACTTCTGTATCGACGTTATTGTAAAACATTATGTAGAAGTTAGTCAGCATGCAATGTCCTGACTACACATATTATGTAGAAGTTAGTCAGCATGCAATGTCCTGACTACACATATTATGTAGAAGTTAGTCAGCATGCAATGTCCTGACTACACATATTATGTAGAAGTTAGTCAGCATGCAATGTCCTGACTACACATATTATGTAGAAGTTAGTCAGCATGCAATGTCCTGACTACACATATTATGTAGAAGTTAGTCAGCATGCAATGTCCTGACTACACATATTATGTAGAAGTTAGTCAGCATGCAATGTCCTGACTACACATATTATGTAGAAGTTAGTCAGCATGCAATGTCCTGACTACACATATTATGTAGAAGTTAGTCAGCATGCAATGTCCTGACTACACATATTATGTAGAAGTTAGTCAGCATGCAATGTCCTGACTACACATATTATGTAGAAGTTAGTCAGCACGCAATGTCCTGACTACACACATTATGTAGAAGTTAGTCAGCACGCAATGTCCTGACTACACATATTATGTAGAAGTTAGTCAGCATGCAATGTCCTGACTACACATATTATGTAGAAGTTAGTCAGCATGCAATGTCCTGACTACACATATTATGTAGAAGTTAGTCAGCATGCAATGTCCTGACTACACATATTATGTAGAAGTTAGTCAGCATGCAATGTCCTGACTACACATATTATGTAGAAGTTAGTCAGCATGCAATGTCCTGACTACACATATTATGTAGAAGTTAGTCAGCATGCAATGTCCTGACTACACAGATTATGTAGAAGTTAGTCAGCATGCAATGTCCTGACTACACATATTATGTAGAAGTTAGTCAGCATGCAATGTCCTGACTACACATATTATGTAGAAGTTAGTCAGCATGCAATGTCCTGACTACACATATTATGTAGAAGTTAGTCAGCATGCAATGTCCTGACTACACATATTATGTAGAAGTTAGTCAGCATGCAATGTCCTGACTACACACATTATGTAGAAGTTAGTCAGCATGCAATGTCCTGACTACACATATTATGTAGAAGTTAGTCAGCATGCAATGTCCTGACTACACATATTATGTAGAAGTTAGTCAGCATGCAATGTCCTGACTACACATATTATGTAGAAGTTAGTCAGCACGCAATGTCCTGACTACACATATTATGTAGAAGTTAGTCAGCATGCAATGTCCTGACTACACATATTATGTAGAAGTTAGTCAGCATGCAATGTCCTGACTACACATATTATGTAGAAGTTAGTCAGCATGCAATGTCCTGACTACACATATTATGTAGAGGTTAGTCAGCATGCAATGTCCTGACTACACATATTATGTAGAAGTTAGTAGAAGTTAGTCAGCATGCAATGTCCTGACTACACATATTATGTAGAAGTTAGTCAGCATGCAATGTCCTGACTACACATATTATGTAGAAGTTAGTCAGCATGCAATGTCCTGACTACACATATTATGTAGAAGTTAGTCAGCATGCAATGTCCTGACTACACATATTATGTAGAAGTTAGTCAGCATGCAATGTCCTGACTACACATATTATGTAGAAGTTAGTCAGCATGCAATGTCCTGACTACACATATTATGTAGAAGTTAGTCAGCATGCAATGTCCTGACTACACATATTATGTAGAAGTTAGTCAGCATGCAATGTCCTGACTACACATATTATGTAGAAGTTAGTCAGCATGCAATGTCCTGACTACACATATTATGTAGAAGTTAGTCAGCATGCAATGTCCTGACTACACATATTATGTAGAAGTTAGTCAGCATGCAATGTCCTGACTACACATATTATGTAGAAGTTAGTCAGCACGCAATGTCCTGACTACACATATTATGTAGAAGTTAGTCAGCATGCAATGTCCTGACTACACATATTATGTAGAAGTTAGTCAGCATGCAATGTCCTGACTACACATATTATGTAGAAGTTAGTCAGCATGCAATGTCCTGACTACACATATTATGTAGAAGTTAGTCAGCATGCAATGTCCTGACTACACATATTATGTAGAAGTTAGTCAGCATGCAATGTCCTGACTACACATATTATGTAGAAGTTAGTCAGCATGCAATGTCCTGACTACACATATTATGTAGAAGTTAGTCAGCATGCAATGTCCTGACTACACATATTATGTAGAAGTTAGTCAGCACGCAATGTCCTGACTACACATATTATGTAGAAGTTAGTCAGCACGCAATGTCCTGACTACACATATTATGTAGAAGTTAGTCAGCATGCAATGTCCTGACTACACATATTATGTAGAAGTTAGTCAGCATGCAATGTCCTGACTACACATATTATGTAGAAGTTAGTCAGCATGCAATGTCCTGACTACACATATTATGTAGAAGTTAGTCAGCATGCAATGTCCTGACTACACATATTATGTAGAAGTTAGTCAGCATGCAATGTCCTGACTACACATATTATGTAGAAGTTAGTCAGCACGCAATGTCCTGACTACACATATTATGTAGAAGTTAGTCAGCACGCAATGTCCTGACTACACATATTATGTAGAAGTTAGTCAGCACGCAATGTCCTGACTACACATATTATGTAGAAGTTAGTCAGCATGCAATGTCCTGACTACACATATTATGTAGAGGTTAGTCAGCATGCAATGTCCTGACTACACATATTATGTAGAAGTTAGTCAGCACGCAATGTCCTGACTACACATATTATGTAGAAGTTAGTCAGCACGCAATGTCCTGACTACACACATTATGTAGAAGTTAGTCAGCATGCAATGTCCTGACTACACATATTATGTAGAAGTTAGTCAGCATGCAATGTCCTGACTACACATATTATGTAGAAGTTAGTCAGCATGCAATGTCCTGACTACACATATTATGTAGAAGTTAGTCAGCATGCAATGTCCTGACTACACATATTATGTAGAAGTTAGTCAGCATGCAATGTCCTGACTACACATATTATGTAGAAGTTAGTCAGCATGCAATGTCCTGACTACACATATTATGTAGAAGTTAGTCAGCATGCAATGTCCTGACTACACATATTATGTAGAAGTTAGTCAGCATGCAATGTCCTGACTACACATATTATGTAGAAGTTAGTCAGCATGCAATGTCCTGACTACACATATTATGTAGAAGTTAGTCAGCATGCAATGTCCTGACTACACATATTATGTAGAAGTTAGTCAGCATGCAATGTCCTGACTACACATATTATGTAGAAGTTAGTCAGCATGCAATGTCCTGACTACACATATTATGTAGAAGTTAGTCAGCATGCAATGTCCTGACTACACATATTATGTAGAAGTTAGTCAGCATGCAATGTCCTGACTACACACATTATGTAGAAGTTAGTCAGCATGCAATGTCCTGACTACACACATTATGTAGAAGTTAGTCAGCATGCAATGTCCTGACTACACACATTATGTAGAAGTTAGTCAGCATGCAATGTCCTGACTACACATATTATGTAGAAGTTAGTCAGCATGCAATGTCCTGACTACACACATTATGTAGAAGTTAGTCAGCATGCAATGTCCTGACTACACATATTATGTAGAAGTTAGTCAGCATGCAATGTCCTGACTACACATATTATGTAGAAGTTAGTCAGCATGCAATGTCCTGACTACACATATTATGTAGAAGTTAGTCAGCATGCAATGTCCTGACTACACATATTATGTAGAAGTTAGTCAGCATGCAATGTCCTGACTACACATATTATGTAGAAGTTAGTCAGCATGCAATGTCCTGACTACACATATTATGTAGAAGTTAGTCAGCATGCAATGTCCTGACTACACATATTATGTAGAAGTTAGTCAGCATGCAATGTCCTGACTACACATATTATGTAGAAGTTAGTCAGCATGCAATGTCCTGACTACACATATTATGTAGAAGTTAGTCAGCATGCAATGTCCTGACTACACATATTATGTAGAAGTTAGTCAGCATGCAATGTCCTGACTACACATATTATGTAGAAGTTAGTCAGCATGCAATGTCCTGACTACACATATTATGTAGAAGTTAGTCAGCATGCAATGTCCTGACTACACATATTATGTAGAAGTTAGTCAGCATGCAATGTCCTGACTACACATATTATGTAGAAGTTAGTCAGCATGCAATGTCCTGACTACACATATTATGTAGAAGTTAGTCAGCATGCAATGTCCTGACTACACATATTATGTAGAAGTTAGTCAGCATGCAATGTCCTGACTACACATATTATGTAGAAGTTAGTCAGCATGCAATGTCCTGACTACACACATTATGTAGAAGTTAGTCAGCATGCAATGTCCTGACTACACACATTATGTAGAAGTTAGTCAGCATGCAATGTCCTGACTACACACATTATGTAGAAGTTAGTCAGCATGCACTGTCCTGACTACACACATTATGTAGAAGTTAGTCAGCACGCAATGTCCTGACTACACATATTATGTAGAAGTTAGTCAGTACGCAATGTCCTGACTACACATATTATGTAGAAGTTAGTCAGCATGCAATGTCCTGACTACACATATTATGTAGAAGTTAGTCAGCATGCAATGTCCTGACTACACATATTATGTAGAAGTTAGTCAGCATGCAATGTCCTGACTACACATATTATGTAGAAGTTAGTCAGCATGCAATGTCCTGACTACACACATTATGTAGAAGTTAGTCAGCATGCAATGTCCTGACTACACATATTATGTAGAAGTTAGTCAGCATGCAATGTCCTGACTACACATATTATGTAGAAGTTAGTCAGCATGCAATGTCCTGACTACACATATTATGTAGAAGTTAGTCAGCACGCAATGTCCTGACTACACATATTATGTAGAAGTTAGTCAGCACGCAATGTCCTGACTACACATATTATGTAGAAGTTAGTCAGCACGCAATGTCCTGACTACACATATTATGTAGAAGTTAGTCAGCATGCAATGTCCTGACTACACATATTATGTAGAGGTTAGTCAGCATGCAATGTCCTGACTACACATATTATGTAGAAGTTAGTCAGCATGCAATGTCCTGACTACACATATTATGTAGAAGTTAGTCAGCACGCAATGTCCTGACTACACATATTATGTAGAAGTTAGTCAGCATGCAATGTCCTGACTACACACATTATGTAGAAGTTAGTCAGCATGCAATGTCCTGACTACACATATTATGTAGAAGTTAGTCAGCATGCAATGTCCTGACTACACATATTATGTAGAAGTTAGTCAGCATGCAATGTCCTGACTACACATATTATGTAGAAGTTAGTCAGCATGCAATGTCCTGACTACACATATTATGTAGAAGTTAGTCAGCATGCAATGTCCTGACTACACATATTATGTAGAAGTTAGTCAGCATGCAATGTCCTGACTACACATATTATGTAGAAGTTAGTCAGCATGCAATGTCCTGACTACACATATTATGTAGAAGTTAGTCAGCATGCAATGTCCTGACTACACATATTATGTAGAAGTTAGTCAGCATGCAATGTCCTGACTACACATATTATGTAGAAGTTAGTCAGCACGCAATGTCCTGACTACACATATTATGTAGAAGTTAGTCAGCACGCAATGTCCTGACTACACATATTATGTAGAAGTTAGTCAGCATGCAATGTCCTGACTACACATATTATGTAGAAGTTAGTCAGCATGCAATGTCCTGACTACACATATTATGTAGAGGTTAGTCAGCATGCAATGTCCTGACTACACATATTATGTAGAAGTTAGTCAGCACGCAATGTCCTGACTACACATATTATGTAGAAGTTAGTCAGCACGCAATGTCCTGACTACACACATTATGTAGAAGTTAGTCAGCATGCAATGTCCTGACTACACATATTATGTAGAAGTTAGTCAGCATGCAATGTCCTGACTACACATATTATGTAGAAGTTAGTCAGCATGCAATGTCCTGACTACACATATTATGTAGAAGTTAGTCAGCATGCAATGTCCTGACTACACATATTATGTAGAAGTTAGTCAGCATGCAATGTCCTGACTACACATATTATGTAGAAGTTAGTCAGCATGCAATGTCCTGACTACACATATTATGTAGAAGTTAGTCAGCATGCAATGTCCTGACTACACATATTATGTAGAAGTTAGTCAGCATGCAATGTCCTGACTACACATATTATGTAGAAGTTAGTCAGCATGCAATGTCCTGACTACACATATTATGTAGAAGTTAGTCAGCATGCAATGTCCTGACTACACATATTATGTAGAAGTTAGTCAGCATGCAATGTCCTGACTACACATATTATGTAGAAGTTAGTCAGCATGCAATGTCCTGACTACACATATTATGTAGAAGTTAGTCAGCATGCAATGTCCTGACTACACATATTATGTAGAAGTTAGTCAGCATGCAATGTCCTGACTACACATATTATGTAGAAGTTAGTCAGCATGCAATGTCCTGACTACACATATTATGTAGAAGTTAGTCAGCATGCAATGTCCTGACTACACATATTATGTAGAAGTTAGTCAGCATGCAATGTCCTGACTACACACATTATGTAGAAGTTAGTCAGCATGCAATGTCCTGACTACACATATTATGTAGAAGTTAGTCAGCATGCAATGTCCTGACTACACATATTATGTAGAAGTTAGTCAGCATGCAATGTCCTGACTACACATATTATGTAGAAGTTAGTCAGCATGCAATGTCCTGACTACACATATTATGTAGAAGTTAGTCAGCATGCAATGTCCTGACTACACATATTATGTAGAAGTTAGTCAGCATGCAATGTCCTGACTACACATATTATGTAGAAGTTAGTCAGCATGCAATGTCCTGACTACACATATTATGTAGAAGTTAGTCAGCATGCAATGTCCTGACTACACATATTATGTAGAAGTTAGTCAGCATGCAATGTCCTGACTACACATATTATGTAGAAGTTAGTCAGCATGCAATGTCCTGACTACACATATTATGTAGAAGTTAGTCAGCATGCAATGTCCTGACTACACATATTATGTAGAAGTTAGTCAGCATGCAATGTCCTGACTACACATATTATGTAGAAGTTAGTCAGCATGCAATGTCCTGACTACACATATTATGTAGAAGTTAGTCAGCATGCAATGTCCTGACTACACATATTATGTAGAAGTTAGTCAGCATGCAATGTCCTGACTACACATATTATGTAGAAGTTAGTCAGCATGCAATGTCCTGACTACACATATTATGTAGAAGTTAGTCAGCATGCAATGTCCTGACTACACATATTATGTAGAAGTTAGTCAGCATGCAATGTCCTGACTACACACATTATGTAGAAGTTAGTCAGCATGCAATGTCCTGACTACACACATTATGTAGAAGTTAGTCAGCATGCAATGTCCTGACTACACACATTATGTAGAAGTTAGTCAGCATGCAATGTCCTGACTACACACATTATGTAGAAGTTAGTCAGCATGCAATGTCCTGACTACACACATTATGTAGAAGTTAGTCAGCATGCAATGTCCTGACTACACATATTATGTAGAAGTTAGTCAGCATGCAATGTCCTGACTACACATATTATGTAGAAGTTAGTCAGCATGCAATGTCCTGACTACACATATTATGTAGAAGTTAGTCAGCATGCAATGTCCTGACTACACATATTATGTAGAAGTTAGTCAGCATGCAATGTCCTGACTACACATATTATGTAGAAGTTAGTCAGCATGCAATGTCCTGACTACACATATTATGTAGAAGTTAGTCAGCATGCAATGTCCTGACTACACATATTATGTAGAAGTTAGTCAGCATGCAATGTCCTGACTACACATATTATGTAGAAGTTAGTCAGCATGCAATGTCCTGACTACACATATTATGTAGAAGTTAGTCAGCATGCAATGTCCTGACTACACATATTATGTAGAAGTTAGTCAGCATGCAATGTCCTGACTACACATATTATGTAGAAGTTAGTCAGCATGCAATGTCCTGACTACACATATTATGTAGAAGTTAGTCAGCATGCAATGTCCTGACTACACATATTATGTAGAAGTTAGTCAGCATGCAATGTCCTGACTACACATATTATGTAGAAGTTAGTCAGCATGCAATGTCCTGACTACACATATTATGTAGAAGTTAGTCAGCATGCAATGTCCTGACTACACATATTATGTAGAAGTTAGTCAGCATGCAATGTCCTGACTACACATATTATGTAGAAGTTAGTCAGCATGCAATGTCCTGACTACACATATTATGTAGAAGTTAGTCAGCATGCAATGTCCTGACTACACATATTATGTAGAAGTTAGTCAGCATGCAATGTCCTGACTACACATATTATGTAGAAGTTAGTCAGCATGCAATGTCCTGACTACACATATTATGTAGAAGTTAGTCAGCATGCAATGTCCTGACTACACATATTATGTAGAAGTTAGTCAGCATGCAATGTCCTGACTACACATATTATGTAGAAGTTAGTCAGCATGCAATGTCCTGACTACACATATTATGTAGAAGTTAGTCAGCATGCAATGTCCTGACTACACATATTATGTAGAAGTTAGTCAGCATGCAATGTCCTGACTACACATATTATGTAGAAGTTAGTCAGCATGCAATGTCCTGACTACACATATTATGTAGAAGTTAGTCAGCATGCAATGTCCTGACTACACATATTATGTAGAAGTTAGTCAGCATGCAATGTCCTGACTACACATATTATGTAGAAGTTAGTCAGCATGCAATGTCCTGACTACACATATTATGTAGAAGTTAGTCAGCATGCAATGTCCTGACTACACATATTATGTAGAAGTTAGTCAGCATGCAATGTCCTGACTACACATATTATGTAGAAGTTAGTCAGCACGCAATGTCCTGACTACACATATTATGTAGAAGTTAGTCAGCACGCAATGTCCTGACTACACATATTATGTAGAAGTTAGTCAGCACGCAATGTCCTGACTACACATATTATGTAGAAGTTAGTCAGCACGCAATGTCCTGACTACACATATTATGTAGAAGTTAGTCAGCACGCAATGTCCTGACTACACATATTATGTAGAAGTTAGTCAGCACGCAATGTCCTGACTACACATATTATGTGGAAGTTAGTCAGCACGCAATGTCCTGACTACACATATTATGTAGAAGTTAGTCAGCACGCAATGTCCTGACTACACATATTATGTAGAAGTTAGTCAGCACGCAATGTCCTGACTACACATATTATGTAGAAGTTAGTCAGCACGCAATGTCCTGACTACACATATTATGTAGAAGTTAGTCAGCACGCAATGTCCTGACTACACATATTATGTAGAAGTTAGTCAGCACGCAATGTCCTGACTACACATATTATGTAGAAGTTAGTCAGCACGCAATGTCCTGACTACACATATTATGTAGAAGTTAGTCAGCACGCAATGTCCTGACTACACATATTATGTAGAAGTTAGTCAGCACGCAATGTCCTGACTACACATATTATGTAGAAGTTAGTCAGCACGCAATGTCCTGACTACACATATTATGTAGAAGTTAGTCAGCACGCAATGTCCTGACTACACATATTATGTAGAAGTTAGTCAGCACGCAATGTCCTGACTACACATATTATGTAGAAGTTAGTCAGCACGCAATGTCCTGACTACACATATTATGTAGAAGTTAGTCAGCACGCAATGTCCTGACTACACATATTATGTAGAAGTTAGTCAGCACGCAATGTCCTGACTACACATATTATGTAGAAGTTAGTCAGCATGCAATGTCCTGACTACACATATTATGTAGAAGTTAGTCAGCATGCAATGTCCTGACTACACATATTATGTAGAAGTTAGTCAGCATGCAATGTCCTGACTACACATATTATGTAGAAGTTAGTCAGCATGCAATGTCCTGACTACACACATTATGTAGAAGTTAGTCAGCATGCAATGTCCTGACTACACACATTATGTAGAAGTTAGTCAGCATGCAATGTCCTGACTACACACATTATGTAGAAGTTAGTCAGCATGCAATGTCCTGACTACACACATTATGTAGAAGTTAGTCAGCATGCAATGTCCTGACTACACACATTATGTAGAAGTTAGTCAGCATGCAATGTCCTGACTACACACATTATGTAGAAGTTAGTCAGCATGCAATGTCCTGACTACACATATTATGTAGAAGTTAGTCAGCATGCAATGTCCTGACTACACATATTATGTAGAAGTTAGTCAGCATGCAATGTCCTGACTACACATATTATGTAGAAGTTAGTCAGCATGCAATGTCCTGACTACACATATTATGTAGAAGTTAGTCAGCATGCAATGTCCTGACTACACATATTATGTAGAAGTTAGTCAGCATGCAATGTCCTGACTACACATATTATGTAGAAGTTAGTCAGCATGCAATGTCCTGACTACACATATTATGTAGAAGTTAGTCAGCATGCAATGTCCTGACTACACATATTATGTAGAAGTTAGTCAGCATGCAATGTCCTGACTACACATTCGTTGTAATGATTGAACGCCATTTTATTTGAGTCTTGGGTTGAATACGGGTTCGTTATCGCAGTACTCCGATCTGAAGTATTACGTGGTTGCTTTGCCTATCTACGCATGCGCACACTTTTACTCTCGCTTGAAGCAGGAGTAATCGAGTAGAATGTGTACCACGTGATACGAATTTGTACCACGTGATACCGTTATCCGATGATACTCTCTGTCGTTCGGGTATGTAATCGGAGTAAGCAGGGTACCTCGACAACGAACCCGAATTCAACCGTGCTTGCACAGATCACGATTTCTCTCCCCACCCCCACACCCACACCCCACCCCGTCAGCACGTGCAACTGATCATTTCTGATCCAGCGCTTGAGGTGCAAGTACGTTGGAAGTATTTATTGCAGTAACTTAACAGCGCTTATTTTTAATACTGTTCAGTGAAAATGTTTCAATTTCCAGGAGAAAGCTGATTTATGTCTTGACTATAATGTGCGTGAAAGTTGTTGCTGTCAAATCAAAATGACAGCAATTTCATACTAAGGGTTTTTTACCCTGGTCAGCTGAGATCAATCATCTATCTTTACAATAAACCACGACTTTCGCAACACGTCAACACTTCTGTCATAGCATGCCTCGAAGTATCGATCAGGGGTGGGTGGGGGTGGGGGTTGGTGAGGTGGGTGAGGGTGGGTGTGGGGGGGGGGGGGGGGAACGCATAGTTAAAGAAAATTTCTTGATATTAGCAGTGTCTGTTCAATCACTTTTCAAAGGCCTTAAGGGGAGGTGCATTCACACCAGCTTCTGGCCGACTGCTCCAAGGATCACCTGTTCTAATGGTGAAGCTGTTCTGTCGCAATCTAGTCTTCGCTCTCCTTCAAACTATGTCCTCGTGTGACAGACCCACTAAGCGGTATCTCTAGACTGACTTCAATGGCATACGTCCTGTGGAGCATTTTATACATTTCCACGGGGTCTCCCCGCAATTTTAGGTAGGCTAGTATAGGAGCTTTAGTTTTTGCATTCGCTCTTCATATTCAAGATTTTAAGTCGCCGGAACTATTTTTGTTGCTCCTCTCTGCATGTTTTCTATAGTAGTTACATAGTTTTGTGGGGCGGATGCCAGAGAGAATTTACGTGCTCTAAATGAGATCTAACCAGTGCCTTAAACAGCCATCTGACAATGTCTTGATCCAGAAATGTGAATGAGCTTCGGATAGCCACCCCCTTTACTTGTGTTGCTTTTAATGTGCTTTAAATGAGAGTTTGCTGTCAATGGTGACTCCTAAAGTCTTTTTTATCCACTTTTATTAACATGTGTCGTGTTTCATCAGCTACGTTCCCTCTCATATAATATTCGCTTTCACCTTCCAGTGATCTGCCTGCAGTCATTAGCTTGCGTTTATTCGTATGAACCCGCAGCAGCCAGTCATCAGACTAATTTTGGAGTCTGTACATGTCTTCTTCAAGGTCCTATGGGTCTTTCTCACATTTAACTAGCCGGAAAACCTTTGTATCATCCGCATACATTCATGCATCCGAGCTCAGTTGTTCAGGCAGGTCATTTATGTACATAACAAACAACACCGGTCCAAGAACGCTCCTTTGCAGTATGCCACTTAAGCTATCAGCCCGTGATGCTGCTGCCGAGTTGTTCACTATTACTCGCTATCTACGCCTGTGTAGGAATGCTTCTGTCCACTTGTGCACTCTCCCAGTTATTCTGAATTCGCTAAGCTTTTTCAGGAGGCTTTTATGCGGTACTGTATTAAACGCCTTCATAAAATCTAAGTGATCACATCAATATTATCTCCGTCATCTATCGCCCCTTACTTCTATCGTATACCTCTGGGCAATGAACCGGTATATGTTTTGACTTTTATTCATTTACTTCGTATAATTAAAGCAACCAAGGTTGTATACAATATAAAAACTCAATTTTAAATGAAAAAATCATATTAATCTAGACTGAAAGAATTCAATGTTAGAACATATTTGGATTCATTACAAAGCAGTACACGATTTAACGTTCTAAAAATGAAATGTTTCAATAACGTAATTCTAAGCATATTTGGTTACCATTTATTAATTGCGACTTTAACATTGCTGTCACTCCTCTGGTAACTTTGATTTTTATGAGAAAAAGCGTACTTTTGGAAAAAAAATAATGTGTATGGGCATAGCTAGTTGGGGGTGGGGTGGGGTGGTGGTGGCGGCACAGATCCATTTTCCGTTTGAAAATGCACCACACAAACGGCCTGCGTTTACTATATTTTAGCATTCATCGTTATGGAACCTGCTACCAATTTTTTATTATGAAGCGATCAAATCGCATGAACGCGAACGGATCTCGCCATAAACTGTCCGTTTCACGACGATAAGGCTGCGGTCGTCCGTTAAACGTTCATTTGTCCTGCGTTGAAAAAATGGTTGTGTGCGCCGGACATAAAGGTACGTGGTCTGAGTTTGGTGGGCGTGTGTAGTTCCATGGTGGGCGTGTGTTGTCGCGTGTGTAGTTCCTTGCTGGGCGTGTGTTGTAGCGTGTGAGGTTCCTTGGTGGGCGTGTGTTGTTGCACGTGTAGTTCCTTGGTGGAGGTGTGTTGTCGTGTGTGTAGTTCCTTGGTGGGCGTGTGTAGTTCCATGGTGGGCGTGTGTTGTCGCGTGGGTAGTTCCTTGGTGGGCGTGTGTTGTCGTGTGTGTACTTCCTTGGTAGGCGTGTGCAGTCGTGTTTGTAGTTCCTTGGTGTGTTGTCGCGTGTGTAGTCCTATTATATCCGTTCATCTGCATATTGTCTATGCGCGGTAGATCCTAACATGTCTCCGTCCTGGCGTATGTAGTTTCGTCCGTGTATGCGTTATGGCTGGACTCCTTGTACCATGGAAATATTATTCAGTCAAATTATTATCAAAATATCTAGAATACAATGTGAGTGACACTTGCTACAGATTTAATACAAATTTGAATGAAAATTATTGCTCTCTATCTAAATATTTTAAAGTGATCATCACAGTTGACAATGTGCATTGAAGAAAAATTTGACTGTAAGTTGTTACTATATTAGGCAGTACCAACTTTGTCAAATTGTTATCCGTACAATCAGCTTGTCTTCAATATCGTTACTTAACTATGTAAGTAGAAAGAGCATAGGTCTAGATACGTTTTCCTGCAAGAACAAAATATTAACAAAGACAGCATGTGCACATTTCTGCTTGATCAACGACCTTGTAACGAATGCACAACGAAACGTACATTCATCCTTTGTTATATTTCTTTCGTTCTTGGAGAGGAAGAGCATATATGCTTAGACCTATAGAATCGAGGGGTGGGGCATGTCCTCCATTTGCCTTCTCGTCTATTAATAGGCCAGGATAGCTTCGCAAGAAGTCTGGACTGCGGAGCATCAGACGACTCATAGCATGACGGGCAGGTATTTAGTGTTGGAACCTGGACGAGCCATGCACACACGCACGCACACGCGCACGCACACGCGCACGCACACGTGTGGGCACGCACGACAAGCCACGCACACACGCACGCACACACACAAACGGACGGACGGACGCACGCACGCACGCACGCACGCACGCACGCACGCACGCACGCACGCACGCACGCACGCACGCACGCACGCACGCACGCACGCACGCACGCACGCACGCACGCACGCACGCACGCACGCACGCACGCACGCACGCACGCACGCACGCACGCACGCACGCACGCACGCACGCACGCACGCACGCACGCACGCACGCACGCACGCACGCACGCACGCACACTTCAGGATGCTCTCCGTAAACTGACGAGTTAGCATGTCTGACTTGACCCAGATTCAGTGCATCAAACTATTAGTTCGCCTGCATGTCCGCGTGGTGACCGGCCAGTGCTCTGCATGTCCGCGTGGTGACCAGCCAGTGCTCTGCATGTCCGCGCGGTGACCAGCCCGTGCTCATACAGACTATTCGCTCACACAACACTACCCTGTAGCATATAAAACTCTGCATGGGGAACATATATGTGTCCCTTATCTCCCGACAAATGACGCCCCTGGTGTACACCAATGACATATACAACAAGAAAGGCATAGCTTGTGACTATATGACCTGGCTACCTAAGTTAATGGAATTCCCACACAATACTGGTTTGATTCATCATGGCACAACCTTGACACATGAATAACAACAGCATCCACATAATCCTTCAATATACATCCACCCATTCTATTATACATACACTTTCAGGATAGTTTCAATAGTGTTGATAAGGCGACTGTTTTCATTCGACAAGGACGACGGCGTGGTTTCTGGGTAGATCTGGAGAAACCATTTGTTATGTAAATGAAGTCATGCCCACGGGATCGCTCTTGATGAATGAAAACCTGAAAATGTTCAGCGCCATACTACTTCTTGAAGCCTGCATCATTCGTTGCATAAGATATGCTCTACTTTTGTGATTTAAATCAAGTTTATAAATAGCATGTGTTTTAGCATGCCTTGGGAGCGGAAATGTGTTAATTACAGGTATTGAAAGGACATACCTCCAACTATGGCCAGGGACAGTCTAGCTTGACTTAGAAGTCGTTACTAAAAGACAACCTGTCCACGTTCAATTCAATGCAGAGCTTCATCGTACTATCTCTGACGAGGTAACTGTGTGCACAGTGGAGGGTATAGATGCAATATACAAATGTCACAACAATCAATTCAAGTTAATTTTATTAACAAAACGTACAGTATAATATACATAATATGATGTTTGCGAAGTCTAATTAAAAATATAAATAACTTAATGAATAAATACAATGAGAGAGAGAGAGAGAGAGAGAGAGAAAGAGAGAGAGAGAGAGAGAGAGAGAGAGAGAGAGAGAGAGAGAGGGCGAGATTGACCGTCTTTCAAATGACGATTAGATAGCCCAAATCTCAGTTGTGAACCAGATTCTCTGGTTAAGTAGACCTGAGTGCTAGCCACTACACCGACATCTCCCATGCAGAGTTATAACACAGATTCTCTGGTTAAGTAGACCTGAGTGCTAGCCACTACACCAAGCCGACATCTCCCATGCAGAGTTATAACACAGATTCTCTGGTTAAGTAGACCTGAGTGCTAGCCACTACACCGACATCTCCCATGCAGAGTTATAACACAAATTCTCTGGTTAAGTAGACCTGAGTGCTAGCCACTACACCGGCATCTCCCATGCAGAGTTATAACACAGATTCTCTGGTTAAGTAGACCTGAGTGCTAGCCACTACACCGACATCTCCCATGCAGAGTTATAACACAAATTCTCTGGTTAAGTAGGCCTGAGTTCTAGCCACTACACAGACATCTCCCATGCAGAGTTATAACACATATTCTCTGGTTAAATAGACCTGAGTGCTAGCCACTACACCGACATCTCCCATGCAGAGTTATAACACAGATTCTCTGGTTAAATAGACCTGAGTGCTAGCCACTACACCGACATCTCCCATGCAGAGTTATAACACAGATTCTCTGGTTAAGTAGACCTGAGTGCTAGCCACTACACCGACATCTCCCATGCAGAGTTATAACACAAATTCTCTGGTTAAGTAGACCTGAGTGCTAGCCACTACACCGACATCTCCCATGCAGAGTTATAACACAGATTCTCTGGTTAAGTAGACCTGAGTGCTAGCCACTACACCGACATCTCCCATGCAGAGTTATAACACAGATTCTCTGGTTAAATAGACCTGAGTGCTAGCCACTACACCGACATCTCCCATGCAGAGTTATAACACAAATTCTCTGGTTAAGTAGACCTGAGTGCTAGCCACTACACCGACATCTCCCATGCAGAGTTATAACACAGATTCTCTGGTTAAGTAGACCTGAGTGCTAGCCACTACACCGAACCGAAATCTCCCATGCAGAGTTATAACACAGATTCTCTGGTTAAGTAGACCTGAGTGCTAGCCACTACACCGACATCTCCCATGCAGAGTTATAACACAAATTCTCTGGTTAAGTAGACCTGAGTGCTAGCCACTACACCAAGCCGAGATCTCCCATGCAGAGTTATAACACACATTCTCTGGTTAAGTAGACCTGAGTGCTAGCCATTACACCAAGCCGACATCTCCCATGCAGAGTTATAACACAGATTCTCTGGTTAAGTAGACCTGAGTGCTAGCCACTACACCGAACCGAAATCTCCCATGCAGAGTTATAACACAGATTCTCTGGTTAAGTAGACCTGAGTGCTAGCCACTACACCGACATCTCCCATGCAGAGTTATAACACAGATTCTCTGGTTAAGTAGACCTGAGTGCTAGCCACTACACCAAGCCGACATCTCTCATGCAGAGTTATAACACAGATTCTCTGGTTAAGTAGACCTGAGTGCTAGCCACTACACCAAGCCGACATCTCCCATGCAGAATTATAACACAGATTCTCTGGTTAAGTAGACCTGAGTGCTAGCCACTACACCAAGCCGACATCTCCCATGCAGAGTTATAACACAGATTCTCTGGTTAAGTAGACCTGAGTGCTAGCCACTACACCGACATCTCCCATGCAGAGTTATAACACAAATTCTCTGGTTGAGTAGACCTGAGTGCTAGCCACTACACCAAGCCGACTTCTCCCCCTTGCAGAGTTATAACACAGATTATCTGGTTAAGTAGACCTGAGTGCTAGCCACTACACCGACATCTCACATGCGGAGTTATAACACAAATTCTCTGGTTAAGTAGACCTGAGTGCTAGCCACTACACCAAGCCGACATCTCCCATGCAGAGTTATAACACAGATTCTCTGGTTAAGTAGACCTGAGTGCTAGCCACTACACCAAGCCGGCATCTCCCATGCAGAGTTATAACACAGATTCTCTGGTTAAGTAGACCTGAGTGCTAGCCACTACACTGACATCTCCCATGCAGAGTTATAACACAGATTCTCTGGTTAAGTAGACCTGAGTGGTAGCCACTACACCAAGCCGACTTCTCCCATGCAGAGTTATAACACAGATTCTCTGGTTAAGTAGACCTGAGTGCTAGCCACTACACCAACATATCCCATGCAGAGTTATAACACAGATTATCTGGTTAAGTAGACCTGAGTGCTAGCCACTACACCGACATCTCCCATGCAGAGTTATAACACAGATTCTATGGTTAAGTAGACCTGAGTGCTAGCCACTACACCAAGCCGACATCTCCCATGCAGAGTTATAACACAGATTCTCTGGTTAAGTAGACCTGAGTGCTAGCCACTACACCGACATCTCCCATGCAGAGTTATAACACAAATTCTCTGGTTAAGTAGACCTGAGTGCTAGCCACTACATCAAGCCGACATCTCCCATGCAGAGTTATAACACAGATTCTCTGGTTAAGTAGACCTGAGTGCTAGCCACTACACCGACATCTCCCATGCAGAGTTATAACACAAATTCTCTGGTTGAGTAGACCTGAGTGCTAGCCACTACACCAAGCCGACTTCTCCCATGCAGAGTTATAACACAGATTCTCTGGTTAAGTAGACCTGAGTGCTAGCCACTACACCGACATCTCCCATGCAGAGTTATAACACAAATTCTCTGGTTAAGTAGACCTGAGTGCTAGCCACTACACCGACATCTCCCATGCAGAGTTATAACACAGATTCTCTGGTTAAGTAGACCTGAGTGCTAGCCACTACACCGACATCTCCCATGCAGAGTTATAACACAAATTCTCTGGTTGCTAGCCACTACACAGACATCTCCCATGCAGAGTTATAACACAGACTCTCTGGTTAAGTAGACCTGAGTGCTAGCCACTACACCAAGCCGACATCTCCCATGCAGAGTTATAACACAGATTCTCTGGTTAAGTAGACCTGAGTGCTAACCACTACACCAAGCCGACATCTCCCATGCAGAGTTATAACACAGATTCTCTGGTTAAGTAGACCTGAGTGCTAGCCACTACACTGACATCTCCCATGCAGAGTTATAACACAGATTCTCTGGTTAAGTAGACCTGAGTGGTAGCCACTACACCAAGCCGACATCTCCCATGCAGAGTTATAACACAGATTCTCTGGTTAAGTAGACCTGAGTGCTAGCCACTACACCAACATATCCCATGCAGAGTTATAACACAGATTCTCTGGTTAAGTAGACCTGAGTGCTAGCCACTACACCGACATCTCCCATGCAGAGTTATAACACAGATTCTATGGTTAAGTAGACCTGAGTGCTAGCCACTACACCAAGCCGACATCTCCCATGCAGAGTTATAACACAGATTCTCTGGTTAAGTAGACCTGAGTGCTAGCCACTACACCGACATCTCCCATGCAGAGTTATAACACAAATTCTCTGGTTAAGTAGACCTGAGTGCTAGCCACTACATCAAGCCGACATCTCCCATGCAGAGTTATAACACAGATTCTCTGGTTAAGTAGACCTGAGTGCTAGCCACTACACCGACATCTCCCATGCAGAGTTATAACACAAATTCTCTGGTTGAGTAGACCTGAGTGCTAGCCACTACACCAAGCCGACTTCTCCCATGCAGAGTTATAACACAGATTCTCTGGTTAAGTAGACCTGAGTGCTAGCCACTACACCGACATCTCCCATGCAGAGTTATAACACAAATTCTCTGGTTAAGTAGACCTGAGTGCTAGCCACTACACCGACATCTCCCATGCAGAGTTATAACACAGATTCTCTGGTTAAGTAGACCTGAGTGCTAGCCACTACACCGACATCTCCCATGCAGAGTTATAACACAAATTCTCTGGTTGCTAGCCACTACACAGACATCTCCCATGCAGAGTTATAACACAGACTCTCTGGTTAAGTAGACCTGAGTGCTAGCCACTACACCAAGCCGACATCTCCCATGCAGAGTTATAACACAGATTCTCTGGTTAAGTAGACCTGAGTGCTAACCACTACACCAAGCCGACATCTCCCATGCAGAGTTATAACACAGATTCTCTGGTTAAGTAGACCTGAGTGCTAGCCACTACACCAAGCCGACATCTCCCATGCAGAGTTATAACACAGATTCTCTGGTTAAGTAGACCTGAGTGCTAACCACTACACCAAGCCGACATCTCCCATGCAGAGTTATAACACAGATTCTCTGGTTAAGTAGACCTGAGTGATAGCCACTACACCGACATCTCCCATGCAGAGTTATAACACAGATTCTCTGGTTAAGTAGACCTGAGTGCTAGCCACTACACAGACATCTCCCATGCAGAGTTATAACACAGATTCTCTTCTTTTATAGCATTAATGCAGCTCCCTATGGGGAGTCCTCAATTCTGATTGGACAAGAGCGTTGAATCTCTGGTACGATGGTAACACATAGGCTACAGCTAAAGTGGCTACAAAGCGAAGATACTCAATATTCAACGATATCTTCTGATCCTTTCTTTCCTTCTCAGTCAATGCATAGCCTATGATAAAGATGATACGCAGCGTAGATAATCAATATTCCTTGATTTACTATTCATTAGTCAAGAGCTCTGAATGAGTGTGCATGCGTGCGTGCATACATGCGCGCGTGCGTGCGTGCATGCGTGCGTGTGTGCGTGTGTACGTGCGCGCGCGTGAGAGAGAGATGGAGACTTGTTGGTTCCAAGAGACAAGTAGAGCTTGTGAGGGATGAGGCATGCCCACATTTAGGAGCACATAGTCGAGCACAATGACTGAGAATCACCAATGCAATGGAATGGGGTTTAGCCTGCAAGGCATGCCCGTGCAGAGAGGGTAAGCATCCCGAACGCTACTACATCTTTCCATGACCATTTGGTTCATCCTTAACACATCTCTTTCACTGGGAATATGATTAGGTTTACCGATGACCAATGTGAACGATGTATTTCAGAACTCAAAAAGTATACCATCATTAGACCACTCCGCTAATCAAATTGACCAATAATACACAGATGGTCATTCTGTCGATCAATCAGGATGCTCCATTTCAAAATTATGATGTCATCACAATGCCACAATGCGAGGAGATTGGGAATACATAAACCCTTTTGTGATAGTTCCGAGTTTTCACATATTCGTTTTGCCGTCTATTCCTAGATATGTCTATGGTTAAAATACGAGTTCGTTTTTCTGTTGATTAAAGCCAAACTTTAATCTTTAACATCCGTTGTTTTATCATGAACATTAGTTGGTTTACAACAAACCAATTTATCTCTGCCGCCGCTGTAGTATTGTTGGCACCATTGCCATTGCAGATGATGTTGAGAATGAAACTAACGGTGGTATTGCTGCTGCAGTTGAAAAAAGTCATTGTTCGAGTGATCACCACTACTCAGACAACCGAAACAGAACTTTTGCCCATCACCTCATTCGAAGATGATTTGTGTTAGGGGTTTCGTGGGCCTTCTTTTAGCAGAAGTAAAATGAACATGCAGTGAGACTGTGCAACTGTTGTATAACATAGCACGGCAGATGTATAGGAATAGCCTATGACTATGCTGAGTTTGATCTGCTTGCGATGTATAGCGAGATAGCCTTCGATAGTGTGAGTGCTGGTGAATTTGTGCATCGTGTTAATAAGGTTTACATGGTGAGAAGCGTATATCAACACCTTTGTCGTGCTGCTCTGCAAACATATATTAGCAGCAGCAGCAGCAACAGCAGCAGCAGTTTTTACTTAGTTTTCTAACGCATTGGCAATGTGATAACCACGCCCATGGAATGCACCCATACGTTTACATTGTTGATCAACATATCCCCAGCCGGGCACCAAACCGGCATTCTGCAATTTCGCATAGCAGCAGCAACCTACTCATCTTTCCGCTTGGTCACCAGGCCATTGCGCCATGCCAAAAATCTTGGTTTATTGGACCAGCTTTCACATGATGGATATACACATACACTGCCGGTTATGACTATTTTCTTGATGCACACTGTAGGTCTCCATTGTGGCACTGGTAGTCATAGTTTTCCCTTAGTTTTTAATGCACTGACAACGTGATGGCTTCAATTTCTGTGCTAACACCGTCCACAGAATGCACCCATAAGTTAAGTTTGCTGGCTTTGCAACCATATATTAGTCATTCTAGTAGTAGTAGTAGTAGTAGTAGTAGTGGTGGTGGTAGTAGTAGTAGTAGTAGTAGTAGTAGTAGTAGTAGTAGTAGTAGCAGTAGTAGCAGCAGCAACAGCAGCAGCAGCAGCAGCAGCAGCAGCAGCAGCAGCAGCAGTAGTAGTAGTAGTAGTAGCAGCAGCAGCCGTAGTAGTAGTAGTAGTAGTAGTAGTAGTAGTAGTAGTAGTAGTAGATCCCTTTGCTGAATTTCTTTTTCCTATCAGGTCTTTATCAGACTTATTTTAATGCAGATTAACAATCTCATAGACTGTTTATCTTTCACTGATTGGATATTTATTTAGTGCTATTGGTATAATTCTAATTATAATAGTATAATTATATTTCACTAATCACTATTTCTAATTACTATTTCGCCCGCATTTTTTTCAGGGGGTTTCCAAGGCTTTTTTTCTCCAGGAAGTTTGTCCGACTGTAATAACGTAAAATAGTATTATTAGTAGTAATAGTAGTCATTGCAGCCACATCATCATCATCCTCATCATCATCATCATCATCATCATCAGCAGCAGCAGCAGCAGCAGCAGCAGCAGCAGTAGTAGTAGTAGTAGTATGAGGAGGACGAGGAGGAGCAGCAGCAGCAGCAGCAGCAGCAGCAGCAGCAGCAGCTGCAGCAGCAGTCGAATGCAAAGAAACAATTACCACAAAAACAAACAGCGATATTTGCTGCCATATTAGCACACAGATTTAAAAGAACAAAGGATCTGCAACAGGTGTCTTGATGGTTATCGCATTGACCCAAAGTTAATGTAAACCTACAAATTCTAGCCAATGAGCGTTACCGGTGTCAAATGGATTTTGTCAAGGCATACATCAAACTGGGATGAAAGAATGTGGCTTAGTGAATGTAGCATGTCACGCAGCGACCAATTAGTATGCTGCATGAGCTAAACCACACCCCAATGACCACATGTTTTGGCGGGGAAATGAAGGGGCATGGCCTAATAAGCAAATGAGATGACGTCGCAAAGCCCTCAACCAGTCAGAATGCTCCATTTTAAATTTTGAATTTCTTGGGGCATAGCCTAATATGCAAATGAAATGATGTCACAAAGCTCTCGACCAACTGCTTCATTTCAAATTCTGAATAGTCACATGACTGCTCTCACCCACTCAGAATTTCAGCCTAACTTGAAGGCTTACTACTATGCAATGTATTGCAAGGTGTATGGACGATATTGTACGGTGTATGGACGATATAGTAAAGTGTATGTACGATATTGTAAGGTGTATGGACGATATTGTAAGGTGTATGGATAATATTGTATGGTGTATGGATGTATGTGTATGTGTCCTCCCCCAGAAAATTTTGAAATCAAGATGTTCTCAGGATGCATAGCCTGCATTTCTCAAGGTTAAAATACAAAAATTCTATCAAAATTAGAAAGGAAAAAATATGCTCAGACCTCAAATAATGATTATTATTTTTTGATGTGCTGGTGTCCATGGGGTCGGGTGTGATAAAAATGCCACCATTATCTATCTAGGTAGGCCTGGGGTGTTTTTTTTTTTGGGGCGGGGCGTTCGCACCGGCGACACCCCCACCCGCCCCCGCCGATGCCTATGGCTTTTATCAGTCAAAGGAATTTGGAGAAAAATTTATTAAACAGTGTGGTGCTGGTTGTACTGTATTACCATCGAATGTATGGCCGAGTTTAGGCGTAAACACGCGTAGTTACCCTCGGGTCCATAACCACGTGTTTAATTTACATTGTTTCAGTACAAACACGTGACCTACTCGACTTACCATCGCTGATAGATAGGTAGCCTCGAGTAGGTACTAGAGTACATACGCCGGCCATTTTGGCGATACTCTAGTTAATCTACTAAGGGCGTAAACTCGGCCGGTCCAGGACCACCAATATTTATTCCAAGAATAGGAATGTGTTATGTAAGAATATACCACGAAGATTTTATGTACTGTATCATACAGCCAGTTTCACCGTTCCTGGTCATATTAACGTTAAAAAATTCTTTTCTAAAAAATAATAAAGACTGCATAAAAGTTTTGGTATGACAAGATGGGATATTTTATCACCTATAGCATGGTAATAATATTTCGGTCCAAACTTACACCCAGAGAAATATCAAACGTTTTTCAGCAACTATTTTGCCGGTTTTGAATCCTTTTTCTGGTTACAAATCAGACTGATTCGGTGATTCCCATCTAATTTTGCCTTCACAGACAGGCAAACCTTAATCTATCACGTATGATACAGAACATAAGTAGAATGGTGATAAGGTGACCGCAATTCTGATTGGTCGAAAGCTGCCCACGTGACCCGTGATGGCATCTTATTTGTATATTAGGCCATGGCCCATTCATTTTCCCGCCAAAGAAGGACCAATCTCCATGCAGTGTTTTGGCGGGGAAAAGGAGGGTTGAAAGCTGCATTCATACACCAGATGAGTGGTATATGGACAGTTTTTTTGGGACACAGCCTTAGAATGTTAAGTGATATTCCATTACGTAAGTACCTAAATATGGAAAGACTGATTGCTGAGCAACAAAATATTGATTTACAAAAGAAACAACATTCATAATTATTTGTGAGTAATTTTGATTTGATTCCTATCTAGTCAATGCCACCAGCTAAATTATTTTCATAAATATCCCAGAGAGTATTTATGACTAAATCGTGTATTTGTATCATCATCATCATCATCATGCTCGTCCTCCTTGGCTTTGATATTCCTTTTCATTTAATAAAGATCGGAGCACCCAACCGATTAGCAAAAACCTTTAGCTAAATGTCCCATTTTCCAAAAATAATATGTGCTTGTACTGTTTATGTGTAAATTATTACATTGTTTCTCACTTGTTTTGTGCTCTTAAGTGGGCAGTTGCAACATTCATGCACATTCTCGGTTAGATTCAGTGTGGGGCGAATGATTCCTACAATCACGATTAGAGCACTGCATTTGGTGGTGGTGGTGGTTGTGGTGGTGGTGGTGGCGGTGGTGGCGCCGGCAGCAGCGGGGGCGGGGGCGTGGGGTGTGTGGGGGCGGGGCGGTGGTTGTGGCTACCAGATGAGATAAAATATAAACAGCAGAAGCACATCCGATATTCTATATCGATAACAAGTAAACTATTCTTTATACTATTAATTTGAGTAGCATACATACTGCTTGTAACATTTGATTCAATACAAAGAATTGTCAGCATTTTTCTTTATGGAATTATATTATCAGTTACAAAACTATGACAATCGGCTTGAGTATGGCAATCTTTCGGGATGGGGCTTCAGTGGTTCACAGGGCTAAGGATTCCATATCGCACTATAATGCTTTGAAAGGTCTTATAATACTCAGAATATATGCTCTACATAAAGCGACCTTAAAGGCCTTATAATACGCAGAACATTTGCTCTTTATAAAGTGACCTTAAATGTCTTATAATACCCAGAATATGTGCTCTTCATAAAGCGATCTTAAAGGCCTTATAATACGCAGAATATGTGCTCTTCATAAAGCGATCTTAAAGGCCTTATAATACGCAGAATATTTGCTCTTTATAAAGCGATCTTAAATGTCTTATAATACCCAGAATATGTGCTCTTCATAAAGCGATCTTAAAGGCCTTATAATACGCAGAATATTTGCTCTTTATAAAGCGATCTTAAATGTCTTATAATACGCAGAATATGTGCTCTTCATAAAGCGATCTTAAAGGCCTTATAATACGCAGAATATTTGCTCTTTATAAAGTGACCTTAAATGTCTTATAATACCCAGAATATGTGCTCTTCATAAAGCGATCTTAAAGGCCTTATAATACGCAGAATATGTGCTCTTCATAAAGCGATCTTAAATGTCTTATAATACCAAGAATATGTGCTCTTCATAAAGCGATCTTAAAGGCCTTATAATACGCAGAATATTTGCTCTTTATAAAGTGACCTTAAATGTCTTATAATACCAGAATACTTGCACTTTTTAAAGTGACCTTAAAGAGTACATATGGCATCAGAATATGTACTCTTTATAAAGTGACCTAAAGGCCTTATAATACCCAGAATATTTGCTCTTTAAAAACTCACATTAAAGGCCTTATAATACGCAGAATACTTGCTATTTATAAACTTACCTTAAAGAGTGTATATCACGTCAGAACATTTGCTCTTTTTAAACTGACATTAAAGAGCATATATCATGTCAGAACATTTGCTCTCTATAAACTGACGTTAAAGAGCATATATCATGTCACAATATTTGCTCTCTATAAACTGACATTAGAGAGCATATATCATGTCAGAATGGTTGAGCTTTTGAAATTGTCCCTTAAAGGTTGAAAGTCATGCCATAATTATTGAAATTGTAAAATTGTTCCATAAGTATCATCTCTGACGTAAGAATACTGGTTCTTTATAAATTCATCCTCAAAGGTCAGAATAACTGACTTTCAGAAATCAATAACCAACTGTATAAGGACTACTACGATATTGTGCTTTATATTAGATGCCTCGGGATCTCAACAAAGTCTGGTGCATTGGTCGGTGATGGGCGAAGGACACTGATATTGTCATAGTATCCTAGAGAGGCAAGTCCAACTGAGGAAGTGGGGAAGCAGTGATGGGAGGGAAGACAATGGAATTGTGGAAAGAATATTGGCACATGTTGAGAATATGGCTGCAGCAAATTCACTGTCCGTATGCTGTCAGAGACACTCTGTTTGTAGGCATGTGCCGGAGACAAGTTGCTTGTGGAGGTATCTGCGTGAGATGGCACTGTAGCTTTCTGTGAATAATGGCTGCTGCCCTCCCTGACGTCAGACGATCCAGATCTGTGTTTCTTTGACGTGGAACATTTGACTGACATGGTCATGTTCTGTGATAGAGCCACTGAAAGAATGAAGTTAAAGAGACATTAGCATACATAACATTGCAACTCTATTCAGCAAACTTTCAATCTCGGTGCATGAAGAATGAACCTGCACACTGTTTCCTTACCTTCAAGTCACCTAATTTATCAATTTTCAGACCCAGTTCATCATGTATCGAGTTAGTGTTCAGTTCGCAGCTAAAATTTCAAAATTCGTCATCAGCAATATTTTTACTATATAAATTTTATGAAAATCACACCTAGCAAAAGTCAAAATTTCCGTATTTTTTCTAAAATGTTTACACTTTTAGAAGACTGCCAACAGGCTTCTTAAATGTCTATAGTTTTCCCAGGTTTTCACACCGTCGTACAAACCCAGTTCAATAACCATCTCCTCGCATGTGTAGCTATTATCTCCTAGCACTATCGAGCATTCAGCAGTAGATGAATCTTAACTCATTACTCTCATCAGCTAACGGAAATAGAAACATCCTCTCTAGTGAGTCACCCAAATTCAGATACTCCCCTGATCCAAGCTACCTAGTCAGACACAATATAACCATGTGTGTGATGGGTGTGATAACGGGACTGGCATGCAAATACATATTGTAGCCAGGATAATGAGGTGATGTCATGGCAAGACGATTAAATGGCATCATGGCAGGTTGCTTGAGGTAGTGTCATTGTAGGATGGTGAAACGACGTCATTGAAGTATGCTGACGTCACGTCATTACAGGATGATGAAGTGATGTAATTGCAGGATGATGAATTGACGTCATGACAGGAAGATGAAGTCACGTCATTGCTGCATGATTAAGTGGCATCATTGCAGGATAATAAAGTGACATGATTGCTGGAAGATGAAGTGATGTCATTGCAGGATGATCATGAAATGACGTAATTGCAGGAAGATGAAGTCACATCATTGCAGGATGATCAAGAAATGACGTGATTGCAGGAAGATGAAGTGATGTCATGGTAGACTGGTAGAACCTAAATCTTATTTTACTGTATTGGGCTGTTGGAATGATTTTAGTTTCTGACATTTTTTAAAAGTCGGTAATATTTATTAATCATTCATTTGATATGTATAATGTGTGAATATGTCTGAGGCTGCCACAGGACGAGCAACATAATGCAAGAATATGAGTGACTGAATGAGTGAGACAAATAGGTGAGTCAGTCATTTGGCAAGACAATCAAAGAGTGGTTTATTAATCGATTGACTGGGTATGTGGGTGGCTGACTGGTGGGCATGTGGGCAGGTGGGTAGGGGATCTGGGGGGCAGTGGATGCGGGTAAGCTGGTGTGGTTGATTGATTGATCGATTGATTGATATATACATACTTTCAGGAGATGGTTCACTCTTTGGTATTACTCCGATTCGTCTCCATTTAGCTCGTCTATTTTGGAACCACACCTGTGTGACAGAAAGCCAATGCAAACGTGAAATGTGATAGAAAAGGCAGACAGTAGTTATGTGATGAGAAAATAGAAAAACAGTCTTGAGAAAGACAAAAAACAGTTACGTGATGAAGAAGACAGAAAACAGTTACGTAATGAGAACGACAGAAAACAGTTACGTTGTAAATGTGTGGATTAAATTAGATTCTTTAGTCCAATGCAGCTTATACAACATTCAATCAACAATATTCATATAGTGTATTAGATTATCACACTTGAATGAGTGGACCCCATCACTCATGATTGAATGAGTGCAATCCATCAAGTGCTCTGTACAGTATAGTGTCCGATGCATAATTATATCGGGTAATGTACTTCCCAAGATCGACAGGTCATTATGTCCCAGTGAACTCGTTTGACCAGAAAACTATGTTGGTTCTTGATGTCACTTGTATATATTAACCCAGGTGGAATACGTCACACCGTGGCCAGTCGGAAATGATACTGTGGGTGTACCAAGTGTCACATGACATTACAGTTCAGTGGGACGCACATCATGAGTTAACTATAAGCAAGCTAGAGATAGAATTCGGTATATTTCAAACTGCTACTCTGAGTACGTGTCTCTGGAGGCAGTTCTACTGTAAGTGCATGTATCTGGATGCAGTTAACTGTAATGTATGTATCTCTGGGGGCGGGGTGGGGGTAGAGGCAGTTCTACGATAAGTGCGTGTCTCTGGAGGCAGTTCTACAGTAAGTGCGTGTCTCTGGATGCAGTTAACGGTAAGTATGTGTCTCTGGGGGTAGGGTGAGGGTAGGGGCAGTTCTACTATAAGTACGTGTCTCTGGAGGCAGTTCTACTGTGAGTACGTGTCTCTGGATGCAGTTCTACTGTAAGTACGTGTCTCTGGAGGCACCTCTACTGTAAGTACGTGTCTCTTGACGCAGTTCTACTGCGAGTAAGTGTCTCTGGAGGCAGTTCGACTGCGAGTACGCGTCTCTGGAGGCAGTTCTACTGTAAGTGCGCGTCTCCAAAGGCAGTTATACTGTAAGTATGTGTCTCTGGAGGCAGTAAGTGCGTGTCTCTGGAGGCTGTTCCACTGTAAGTGCGTGTCTCTGGAGGCAGTTCTACTGTAGGTGTGTGTCCCTGGAGGCAGTAAGTGCGTGTCTCTGGAGGCAGCTCTACTGAAAGTACATGTCTCTGGAGGTAGTTGTACTGTAAGTACGTGTCTCTGGAGGCAGTTCTACTGTAAGTACGTATCTCTGGAGGCAGAAGTGTGTGTCTCTGGCGGCAGTTCCACTGTAAGTGTGTGTCCCTGGAGGCAGTTCTACTGTAAGTACGTGTCTCTGGAGGCAGTAAGTGCGTGTCTCTGGAGGCAGTTCTACTGTACGTATGTGTCTCTGGAGGCAGTTGTACTGTAAGTACGTGTCTCTTGAGGCAGTTCTACAGGAAGTACGTTTCTCTGGAGACAGCTCTACTGTAAGTACGTGTCTCTGGAGGCAGTAAATGCGTGTCTCTGGAGGCAGCTCTACTGTAAGTGCGTGTCTCTGGAGGCAGTTCTACTGTGAGTACGTGTCTCTGGAGGAAGTGCTACCGCTGTACGTGTCTCTGGAGGCAGTTCTACTGTAAGTGCGTGTCTCTGGAGGTGGTTAACTGTAAGTACGTGTCTCTGGGGGCAAGGTGGGGGCAGTTCTACTATAAGTATGTGTCTCTGGAGACAGCTCTACTGTAAGTCCGTGTCTCTTGAGTCAATTCTACTGCGAGTACGTGTCTCTGGAGGCAGCTCTACTATAAGTACGCATCTCTGGAGGCAGTTCTACTGTAAGTACACGTGTCTTGACGCAGTTATACCGTGAGTACGTGTCTCTGGAGGCTGTTCTACTGTAAGTACGCGTCTCTGGAGGCAGTTCTACTGTAAGTGCGCATGTCTGAAGGCAGTTCCACTATAAGTGTGTGTCTCTGGAGGCAGTTCTACTATAAGTGTGTGTCTCTGGAGGAAGTTCTACTGTAAGTACGTGTCTCTTGACGCAGTTCTACTGCGAGTACGTGTCTCTGGAGGCAGTTCTGCTGTGAGTACGTGTCACTGGAGGCAGTTCTACTGTAAGTACGTGTTTCTGGAGGCAGTTCTACTGTAAGTACGTGTCGCTTGACGCAGTTCCACTGCGAGTCCGTGTCTCTGGAGGCAGTTCTACTGTAAGTACGCGTCTCTGGAGGCAGTTCTAATGTAAGTGTGCATGTCTGAAGGCAGTTCTACTGTAAGTGCGTGTGTCTGGAGGCAGTTCTGCTATAAGTGCGTGTCTCTGGTGGCAGTTCTACTGTAAGTGCGTGTCTTTGGAGGCAGTTCTACTGTAAGTACGTATCTCTGGAGGCAGTAACAGCGTGTCTCTGGAGGCAGTTCTACTGTAAGTGCGTGTCTTTGGAGGCAGTTCTACTGCGAGTATGTGTCTCTGGAGGCAGTTCTACTGTAAGTGCGTGTCTCTGGAGGAAGTTCTACTGTAAGTACGTGTCTCTTGACGCAGTTCTACTGCGAGTACGTGTCTCTGGAGGCTGTTCTACTGTAAGTACGCGTCTCTTGAGGCAGTTCTACTGTAAGTGCGCATGTCTGAAGGCAGTTCTACTATAAGTGTGTGTCTCTGGAGGCAGTTCTACTGTAAGTGCGTGTCTCTGGAGGCAGTTCTGCTGTAAGTGCGTGTCTTTGGAGGCAGTTCTACTGCGAGTATGTGTCTCTGGAGGCAGTTCTACTGTAAGTGCGTGTCTCTGGAGGAAGTTCTACTGTAAGTACGTGTCTCTTGACGCAGTTCTACTGCGAGTACGTGTCTCTGGAGGCAGTTCTGCTGTGAGTACGTGTCACTGGAGGCAGTTCTACTGTAAGTACGTGTTTCTGGAGGCAGTTCTACTGTAAGTACGTGTCGCTTGACGCAGTTCCACTGCGAGTCCGTGTCTCTGGAGGCAGTTCTACTGTAAGTACGCGTCTCTGGAGGCAGTTCTAATGTAAGTGTGCATGTCTGAAGGCAGTTCTACTATAAGTGCGTGTCTCTGGAGGCAGTTCTACTGTAAGTGCGTGTGTCTGGAGGCAGTTCTGCTATAAGTGCGTGTCTCTGGTGGCAGTTCTACTGTAAGTGCGTGTCTTTGGAGGCGGTTCTACTGTAAGTACGTATCTCTGGAGGCAGTAACAGCGTGTCTCTGGAGGCAGTTCTACTGTAAGTGCGTGTCTCTGGAGGCAGTTCTACTGTAAGTGCGTGTCTCTGGAGGCAGGTCTACTGCAAGTGCGTGTCTCTTGTGTCAGTTCTACTGTAAGTACGTGTCTCTGGAGGCAGTTCCACTGTAAGTGCGTGTCTCTGGAGGGAGTCCTACCGCTGTACGTGTCTCTGGAGGCAATTCTACTGTAATTGCGTGTCTCTGGAGGTGATTAACTGTAAGTACGTGTCTCTGGGGGCAGGGTGGGGGCAGTTCTACTATAAGTATGTATCTCTGGAGACAGCTCTACTGTAAGTCCGTGTCTCTTGAGTCAATTCTACTGCGAGTACGTGTCTCTGGAGGCAGCTCTACTGTAAGTACGCATCTCTGGAGGCAGTTCTACTGTAAGTGCACGTGTCTTGACGCAGTTCTACCGTGAGTACGTGTCTCTGGAGGCTGTTCTACTGTAAGTACGCGTCTCTGGAGGCAGTTCTACTGTAAGTGCGCATGTCTGAAGGCAGTTCTACTATAAGTGTGTGTCTCTGGCGGCAGTTCTACTGTAAGTGCGTGTCTCTGGAGGCAGTTCTGCTGTAAGTGCCTGTCTTTTGAGGCAGTTCTACTGCGAGTATGTGTCTCTGGAGGCAGCTCTACTGTAAGTGCGTGTCTCTGGAGGAAGTTCTACTGTAAGTACGTGTCTCTTGACGCAGTTCTACTGCGAGTACGTGTCTCTGGAGGTAGTTCTGCTGTGAGTACGTGTCACTGTAGGCAGTTCTACCGTAAGTACGTGTTTCTAGAGGCAGTTTTACTGTAAGTACGTGTCTCTTGATGCAGTTCCACTGCGAGTCCGTGTCTCTGGAGGCAGTTCTACTGTAAGTACGCGTCTCTGGAGGCAGTTCTAATGTAAGTGTGCATGTCTGAAGGCAGTTCTACTATAAGTGCGTGTCTCTGGGGGCAGTTCTACTGTAAGTGCGTGTGTCTGGAGGCAGTTCTGCTATAAGTGCGTGTCTCTGGTGGCAGTTCTACTGTAAGTGCGTGTCTCTAGAGGCAGTTCTACTGTAAGTACGTGTCTCTGGAGGCAGTAAGAGCGTGTCTCTGGAGGAAGTTCTACTGTAAGTTCGTGCCTCTGGAGGCAGTTCCACTGTAAGTGCATGTCTCTGGAGGCAGGTCTACTGTAAGTGCGTGTCTCTTGTGGCAGTTCTACTGTAAGTACGTGTCTCTGGAGGCAGTTCCACTGTAAGTGCGTGTCTCTGGAGGAAGTTCTACTGTAAGTGCGTGTCTCTGAGGCAGTTCTACTGTAAGTGCGTGTCTCTGGAGGCAGTAAGTGCGTGTCTCTGGAGGAAGTTCTACTGTAAGTGCGTGTCTCTGGAGGCAGTAAGTGCGTGTCTCTGGAGGCAGTTCTACTGTAAGTACGTGTCTCTTCACTCAGTTCTACTGCGAGTACGTGTCTCTGGAGGCAGTTCTACTGTAAGTACGCGTCTCTGGAGGCAGTTCTACTGCAAGTGCGCACGTCTGAAGGCAGTTCTACTATAAGTGCGTGTCTCTGGAGGCAGTTCTACTCTAAGTGCGTGTCCCTGGAGGCAGTTCTGCTGTAAGTGCGTGTCCTTTGAGGCAGTTCTACTGTAAGTGCGTGTCTCTGGAGGCAGTTCTACTGTAAGTACGTGTCTCTTGACGCAGTTCTACTGCGAGTACGTGTCTCTGGAGGCAGTTATACTGTAAGTGCGTGTCTCTGGAGGCAGTTCTACTGTAAGTACGTGTCTCTTGACGCAGTTCCACTGCGAGTACGTGTCTCTGGAGGCAGTTCTGCTATGACTACGTGTGACTGGAGGCAGTTCTACTGTAAGTGCGTGTGTCTGGAGGCAGTTCTACTGTAAGTACGTGTCTCTGGAGGCAGTAAGTGCGTGTCTCTGGAGGCAGTTCTACTGTAAGTACGTGTCTCTGGAGGCAGTTCCACTGTAAGTGCGTGTCTAGTGTAAGTGCGTGTCTCTGGAGGCAGTTCTACTGTAAGTACGTTTCTCTGAGGCAGTTCTACTGTAAGTACGTGTCTCTGGAGGCGGTAAGTGCGTGTCTCTGGAGGCAGTTCTACTGTAAGTGCATCGTGTCTCTGGAGGCAGTTCTACTGCGAGTAGTGTCTCTGGAGGCAGATCTACTGCTGTACGTGTCTCTGGAGACAGTTCTACTGTAAGTGCGTATCTGTGGAGGCAGTTCTACTGTAAGTGTGTGTCTCTGGAGGAAGTTCAATTGTAAGTGCGTGTCTCTGGAGGCAGTTCAATTGTAAGTGCGTGTCTCTGGAGGCAGTTCGAAGAAAATATGTACATGGAATTGTGAAAAAAAAAAGAGTTTCTGTTTAGTGAAAGTCGATCTGTTTGCTAAGATACTCAGCAATTAGTCAAATACAATTCTATCGGTGTATGGTATACAATGAGATCGAATCGACATTAATGATAGGAGTTGCTGCTGTTTCCTGAGGAGTCGTTTGTCTGAAAGCGCGATTATCACTCAATCAAACCTATCACCGTTATCAGGTCCGAGAATGCCAAGAAATATATTCAGTTTTACCACGTTTGTTCTTGAATAGGCGAGCGAGAGTTCTATTTGTCTAGTCAAATTTTCTCATGTTATCATAGTCCGAGTTCTCTGACTCGGCCCTGTGCCGTTTCTGATATGCCGGGCAAGAGGCATATCAGAAATGGCATAGGGCGGAGTCAGAGAACTCGGACTAATGTTATCGTAGATGGGAAACTATGGTAAGACGAATATTTCCATTACTCGACGATTTATGTCCCATGACCATAGTGCAGGCGAATTCGTCACTTCCGTGTCCAGAAAAGACAGAAAACAGCCATGTCATGAGCAGGCAAAAATAAGTCACGTGATAAGAAAGACAGAAAAGCAATCATGTGGTGCGAAAGACAGAAAAACAATCACTAGATAAGAAATACAGAAAATCAAAAATGTGATTAGAGAGCTAGAGGTAACGTCACGTGATTAGAGGGCTAGAGGAGCAATCACGTGATTAGAGAGCGAGAGGAGAAGTCACGTTATTAGAGAGCTAGAGGAGCAGTCACGTGATTAGAGAGCTAGAGAAGCGGTCACGTGATTAGAGAGCCAGAAGTGCTGTCACGTGATTACGGAGCTAGAGGAGCAGTCACGTGATTAGAGCACTAGAGGGGCAGTCACACAATAAATATAGAAAA
The DNA here is from genome assembly GCA_034401795.1 of Chaetoderma sp. LZ-2023a. Taxonomy (NCBI): domain Eukaryota; kingdom Metazoa; phylum Mollusca; class Caudofoveata; order Chaetodermatida; family Chaetodermatidae; genus Chaetoderma; species Chaetoderma sp. LZ-2023a. The sequence continues at coordinate 141,220,170 of CM067373.1, forward strand.
CGATTACCATAGTCGATGAGAAAGACAGAAAAGCAATTGTGGGTTGGACAATACAGAAAAGCAGTCATGTGATGAGAAAGCCACAAATCGGTCATGTGATGAGACAGAGAAATACGAAGTCATGTGATGAAAGAGAGTAGGGTAGTAAAATAATTTTCTCTGTGAAATGTGGCCACCCCCCCACCCCCCCCCCCACTACTGATACTTAATTTGCTGATAGACGGCATAGTGTTGTGTGGTAATCGTCTGACGGTGTGATTCCTGGCCAGTACAATGGCTCAAATAATAATAAAAGTTATATGCAGAAATCAGATTTGCCAAACAGTTTTTGAGAAACTAATTTCTTATCCGAACTTCAACTCTCTTAATTTAATCTAAGGTCGTGGTGATTGTAGGAGCGGTCGTAGTGGTACATGTGTGACCATGGTCGTGGTGGTTATTACTGTGGTAGTCATGGTGATACTGCGGTAGGCAAGGGTATGTTGGTGGTGGTGGTGTCATGCGGATCAAGGCGATGATGGCGGGCATCATGGTAGAAATGGTTGTCATGGTGGCGATGGTGATGATGATGATGGTGATGGCAGTGATGGTGCGGGTATTCGACCTCTGACCTGCACTCTGGTGTCGTTCAGGCCTAGTCGCAATGCCAGTTCCTCTCGTGTGTATACATCCGGGTACGGAGCACGTTTAAACGCACTCTCCATGATCTCAATCTGCTCACAAGTAAAGGCTGTCCTGGAACAAGAATAGTATACGGTAATGCTAAGTTTTTTATTATTCAATAAATAAAAGATGATAAATGCTTGGTAATTGCATATATAATATACAGCAAAAACACAGGATCTTTGTGGTATAAGAATGCAATATACAGAAAGACCTGGTCTCTGTCTGGTCTAAGCTTTTGACCCAGCACAGCATTTGCATATGTATGCGTGATTACTGTGTTCTGCGGCTGTAGTAGTAGAAACATCCTACATCTGCAACCAGTCCTTCGATTTTTCCCACTGTATCTTGTCCAGAGCCAAAATCTTTAGCTTCCTCAGGTCCAGTTTGGAGCTGAATGTACCGAGTCCTGCTTTCTTGAGTTCACCTCGCAGCACGCTTAGCGAATTGATGCAATGACCGCCTCTCGTGGCTTTGTATTTGCTGGTTCCCAATAGGGCGAATTCAAAGGCTCTGTGTATTGGTGTGTCTTCTGGGATTCTTAGCACATGGCCAAACATGTACCATATTTTCTGCGCGACTTTTACGGACAGCGGCGATGTGTTACACATCTTGTATAGTACATCATTGCAAATTATGGTGTCGCGCCATCGGTGGCCAGTGATGTTGCGTTGGTGTTTAGATGTAGCCTTTTTGTCGAGGATATCTTTGATCTACGAATCCATAGCTTCCAGAAAGCTATCCCCACGCACCCCCCCCCCCAAAAAAAAACCCTGCAGCGTGCAGCTATGTCACCAGTATTACAAAGCAGTGAGCCCATGATTTTACTTGTCCTCCATGGTTCGCCGCCACAAAGTGGATCGTCCGTCATCTGCATATAGCCAGTAATATTAAACGGCAACTCCTCCCTCATTAAACACCTGGCGTATTTGACCCAAACATAACTGGCTGTGTTGGAATCTCCTGACCATGTATAAGTGCGTGTATTTGAAAAAACATTTTAACATTTTGAGCAATGATCTCATAGTATCTCAATTTCAAGATGACTATACAGGTATATAGGTATGCTGTTGAATGTTTTACCTATGGCAGCAAACGCTCCCAATCAAAACTAGTTAAACCCTCTTATGGCGAATCGGCAAAAACCCGGCCTCTGTAGTGGCCTTGAGGAATGTCCATTGGAAGTCAAAAAAGGCTATTTTTGAAATTTTCCTACTAGAATGACTCGCTCGCTACCAGGGCCAGTCATTCCAAATGGACATTCAATAAGCAAATAATTAGATTTTTTTCTTGTCAAAATTTAGCCATTAAAGTGTTAAACAGAATGTATAATTTGAAATCTACGAAAGACACATTTTAAACACATTCGCGACTGACCTTACATCTTTGCCGACGGACCGACGTCATTTTGATTGTGGCGTTAGCTAACAACTGACGTATTGTAACGTCAGCTATTTTAGTGATAGATCGAATTCATTCATTGGTCCGTTTTGTCAATGCCCATCTTTGGCTTGGCTTAGAAGATGACCAGTCAGTCCTTAATATAACCATGGGCCAATGTGACCAGCCTGGAAGATACCCCGTGTCCGCTCTAATCAGATTGAGCAATGGAGCGTTCCAGTTAATCCATCAATCACATGAAGTCATAATTAGCTACGTGATGTGTAGGATGGCGTCATAATCAATAACGGTTTGAATGACGCAGATAAGTTCGACACGAACGCTTAATTGATAACGGACTAAGCGGTGTTGTACGAATTGTATGTCTTTACTATTTAATAAACAGCACCCAGTGAAATCAAGTTAATAGGCAGCAACAACACCCAGTCAAATTAGTTTCAAAATGTTCAACAGCTTACCTGTGTAGTTTTCGGGTATCGTTCGATCCCAACACAAGCAAAGCGTAGGTGGAGCTTAGCTAGGGATGGTCGGGGGCATAGCTAAAGCTGGAATTTATCTATTTGACGGAAATCCTGGATTTTCCCAAATTTCATTAACTCATTGAACCAGAGATGCAAAATTCGACAGTTGATTTACAGGTTAATAAATATTCTGTTGAAAATTTTGAAACTATAGTTTGACAGGAACGTGACAGGAACGTGACAGGTACGTGACAGGAACGTGATAGAGCGTGCTGCTGTCATAGAGATTCTTGGAATGTAGAGATCACGTGGTTAAACGACTGCACATAATTTGGCTGGCATGACCACGAGACACGCACGCACGCACGCACGCACGCACGCACGCACGCACGCACGCACGCACGCACGCACGCACGCACGCACGCACGCACCTTTCCGAGTTTGAGTACAATGATTCAAAAACCTTATTTCTCAAATTTACATTAATTCCTTTAAAAAGTCTTCCTTGTGAACTTGACTCAAGTTTGCTTGCTGCGGTATAGAAATCTAATTTGTATCTCGTCTTTGTTCCAGGCGCCTGTTACTTCAAAGTATTGGGGCTGGGAGGAGGGGTGGGGGAGGAGGGGGTGGGGGTGGGGGGAGGGAGTAGGGGAGGAGGGAGGGGGGCCCTTAGCGTGATGAAAATCTAGTATCAGAAAAGAGGGGGTGGTGAGTAATGAAGTGCTAAAACAAACCTGTGCCGGACGATATTTTTTATATCCTCGCGAGAGTTCTGTCGTCCGGTAGTCATCACGTGTTCGCCAGCTTCCCGCACAGTTTCATGCGCCTTAAGTAGGCCTAATGGCGTCCCTAGAAACTGCAACATATAGCATGGATTAACGGTACATTTCATTCTGGCGTCAGACAGTTAGCAAGACTAAAATAGATCTTTTGTTAGAAAAAACAAGACAATGGAGATATCCGATCGGAGGCTCTAGTATATGACGTCATAATAAAATACATCGCGTGTGCAACAACATCCAGTCAAATTAATCTAAAAATATTCAACAACTTGTCTGTATAACTACCTTCAAAGTATATAAATTGATCCCAACACGCGCAGAACGTGGGAGGAGCTTAGGTAAAAAATAGGCGTGGTATAGCTAGAAATGAGCGTGGTATAGCTAGAAATAGGTGGGCATAGCTAGAAATTGGCTAGCAATGCATCCCTCTGTTGGTTTATTTTGAAATAATATTAAATAAAATTATCACATTTATAACGTCACCTGCTAAAACTTTTACATCATAAAAGATTAGTAGGTTACGCGGGCACACACTTTCATATCATAATTTACGTAAAACCATAGCTCCATAATAATCATATATACTGGCTAGATGGCTCATGCGCATTCCCTCACTGTGGGGGGGCTAGTTGTCGCCACAGCCGGTGACGCGAGTTCAGTAAATCGAAATTGCGCATGACCAGGTATTCACTGACTGGCTGACGCAGACGATAAGCTGCTTAGGCTACATAGCCTTCAGAAATGACTAAACTGTCTTTTGGTAATGTGAAGAGAAATTGAACAGACGCAAATTTACATATTTTTATCAGAAATAAAATTGTATTAACTATATTAAGCTGACACATTATATGACTAGGTAATATGTTTAGTAACAAAAACACGTTATTTTGGAAACCATACATCCGGTGAGAAAATACTGAACTCTGAAATGCCGTTTTTGAGGGGGTGATGAGCTATCTAGACGTATACAATATCTATGATCAAGCCGCCCAATTTGACGACAGTGAAAGCTATGTCCATATATGAATGAATATGATGACAATGTGGGCGTGGTGTATTGATGATATCAAGCCACGTGACCGCTCTCGACGCCTGACTTAGAGTACATCATACTGCTCACAAACGGTTACCTGTCTGACTGCTGAGTTTCTGCAGATAACATTTTCCAAGGTTATAGCTCCGAATATGCTAAATAATTTGAAAGCAATTTGACTGAAAGTTGTTGGTGGTTGATCATGCATACATATAGAGCTATTAATGTAGACAGTCAACGCATTTGTGCTGCCACGTATTAACACGTAATTCACCTTTCCAGAGTATGCACCCATCATATGACGTCATAATCATCTACGTGATGTAGAATGACATCATAATGGATGACGTCATGAATGATATCGGCAAGTACATAACGAACGCATATTTGAAGACTGTCTATGCGTTGTTGTACAAATTGTTTGCTTTTACTATTTAATAAATATTCTGTTGAATATTTTGAAACTAATTTGACTGGGCGCTGTTGCAACAGCACCCAGTCAAATTGGTATAGTTTTCAGGAAATTGATAGCTAGGGCATTTGGGGATCGATCAATCCCAACACGGCGAGGTGTGGGTGGAGCTTAGCTAGCATAGGGCGAGGCATAGCTAAAAATGGAAAGGTCAATTCACTGACCTTCACACTTTTGTGACGGACTTCCGTCATTTGATTAGCTAACAAGTATGACGTAATCTGGCTACCCTAGGTGCGCAGGTTGCGGATAATCACTGACAGTTACAAAATAGTTGCAGTCACCCACCTGAACGACTGAACCTACATGGCAACAATCGTGGCCCTTATGAATGTATAAGTCTAGGGAAGCGTGGTAACACCTAGTCAACCAGGTTATGTTATTAAATCGGAATGATGTTGAGATGACTAGAATGGCTCCTATATCAGTAGCAGAGCGGGAACTTTGCTCCAGCTATCGAGAGATATCCTGTTGAAAATATTCTGGCTACATTTTTCCGAATGGGATAGGATAAATGGAGTACCAAGTTTGATCAAAATCTTGAGTACCAAGTTTGATTAAAATCTACCTTATAAAATCTGCTTGCCAACGCAGAAATAGATCTACAGTCACATGTTACTGATTAGGCGCGAAACAGGAAACTAACAAATACCAACTTGCAGGTCAAAGGTCATAGCTATACGACGTAAGAATTGTATGAAAGCCCTATATCGTGGGTAAACAAAGACAGCGGTTAAGAACAGACAGATGTTTAGTAAATAATGTACACAAATAAAACAACGAATACATAAGCATACACGCGAAATACAACGACAGTAGTGATGGTAAGATAGAGATGTCAGCTATAGGGTCCTTGTATAAGAAATGATCAAGAGAACGACGGTTATGATATAAAGCTAGCTTTCAAAATCACAATTGTTAGATAAATAAAAACTAACGTGTAAAGTATTGTACGGATTTTGTTTAATCGTGATTTATTTCTTGAGTGACATAAGTCTACTATTCAGCTAACAAGTTCACCCCGTTTAAGCGTAAAACGACTAACAAATACGAGGTATATTCCCAATTAAAACGGCAAGAAGGTGAGTTCCTATCAAGGGTTCTTCGATCGACGATGATCACCACGTTTTGAAGCAAACAATGTACTTGAAGAAAACTATATCAAGGATACCCTCGATCTAGTTTGATGAGCAAGAAACAGACAGGGAAAATAAAGGGGTTTAATCTTATTTATATCAGAACCTGCATTATAATTGCATGTTGGATTGTTCTCTGCTGTGGGATGAAACCAGGATCTAATGAGCTCTTGGATTGCACTGTCAGTATTAATTATACATTATGATTGACAGGCAACCAAGACACATTAATTAATGATGGATGATCTGTCAGAGTGATATGAGACTGTCCACCTAATTTGAGTCAATGTATAATTTCACTTAGCAACACGAATCAAAGGGTTTATCACAAAGAGTCGACGAAAGTTCAATGATAATCCCGTTAGATCACTTTGTCGAGCACAAAATAATTAGCAATAAATGGGTTAGCTCAATTTAATTTTCCCGCACAGTTTTCAATGCAGCAGCAACGTAACAGGTGAAAGGCACAGTAGATAGACCATCTACATGTCACTGACTCGTACTCTCGGCCTGCTACTGCCTATGGCACTGCCTATGGCAGCAACACAGCCCAGTTAAATTGGTTTCAAAATATTCAAATGCATCTTAGTAAAGTATAGTAAAGACATACAATTCGTACAACAACGAATTCCCAGGGGGCTCACGACGTTGTTTCAACGTTAAATCAACGTTGATACGTTAAAATAACATTAAAATCGTGTTGAAACACGTTGAAACAACGTCGTGTGGCAGCTGGGTTAGTCCTTCATCGATTAAGCGTTCGTAACGAACTTATCTACGTCATTCATGACGTAATTGATTATAACGTCAGCATACACGCCACATAGTCGTTATGGCGATGGAAAAACTGGAATCCTCCATTACACAAAGGGATGCATGGATGGTATGTATGTATGTATGTATGTATGTATGTATTTTTTATTTTATTGACGCACTGGCAACTTGCGGCTTCAATTTCCATGTGCTAACTTAGCCGACAGTCATGCACCCATTAGTTTAATTTGTTGATCACCATCTCCCGGTCGGGGGATCGAACCGCCATTCTGCAACTCATGAATTCCACGATAAGAGGGACACCTGATTTGAATTTTCATTTTGTAAGAACAGTCATGTATTATATATCATTCTATTCCGGGTTTGTTATATTTTCCGATTCCGCTTAAACGGATTCCTGTTTTAGCAAAACACTTCAGTGCGCATGCGCAGGTAGACAACGTGGTTCAGCAGTCTAAAACAACCGAAAAACGCGTTTTATTTGTGCAGTTTTTATCTAAGATTTGCCAAGTCCTCCTGTGCCATCTGCTGGTGAGTTATATATCATTGCAATCCATATGGTTTATAGATCACGAAAATACTAATATGTCAGCTATATTTATTCAGGGTTTACCCACATTCTTGTTAGAATAGTGTGACTGCTTTACTTATGTATATGTAAATCCGTCACAAAATATAATGAAAAATTGTGTTAAAATAAAAACAGATGTTCCAATTATACTGACTTTGTACATCCTATTTACAAATGCCATATATTTACAAAAAATATTAGATAATACATATTTATTCATGCGCCTTTTGTGAAAAATGCGTGACGGATTTACATTTGTGTGCGTGACGGATTTACATTAACCTGAAAATCCGTCACGCTGTGTGCAAATATTCTTCTCTGAGTAAATAGAGATTCTCTATCTAAATTTCAGACGAAATGGCCAAAACTGCAGCAGAACGTCAGCGAGCGCGCAGAGCAAGATTGCGAGCTGATCCTGTGGCGTACGCTCGTTACAAGAGCAAAGATCGCTTGCGCAACAACCAAAGACGGGACAATATGACCTCAGAAGAGCGCATTCAGCTTCGAAAAGTAGTAAAGCTTGCCGTCAGGAACTACCGGGTATGCCAACCAGAAAGCCCTGATACAGCAGTGAATTCTGTATTACCGCTAGTGCCGATAAAAGACGTTTACAAGACACCTTCGTCGTTAGGAAAAGCGAAGCGAAGGGTTTTGAAAGTATTACCGAAGAGCCCCAGGAAACGGTCAGCTGTTGTCCGAACATTGGCAGCTGAAATCCTGGATGCGGTGCTACTCCCATCAGCATCACATCACAATGGACTTGCGCCTGAAGTTGAAAAAGCGGTAACCGATTACTATGAGAATGACTCTGTGTCACGAGTAATGCCAGGTAAGGCTGATTTCATTACAGTACGTGACGCCCATCGACGAAAAACCCAGGTTCAAAAGAGACACCTCCAAATGACCCTTAGTGAGGCATACCAAAGTTTCAAAACAGTCCACCCTGACATCAAAATTGGAAAATCAAAGTTTATGGAACTCCGTCCGAAATGGGTATTATTATCCTCGCAAATGCCACATAACGTGTGCTGTTGTGTGTACCACAGCAACATGAGTATGTTGCTGGAAGCGTTGCATGCCAAATATCCGGATACAGTTCCATTATACTCAGGAGCTAACTTTCTGCAAAAATGTGCTTGTTCCATGGATGACGAGGACTGTATGTCGAATAATTGTGAGACGTGTTCGGAGGGACAACTCTTTAGGAAGAACATCAGAGAACATGTAGCCGTGGATGACTCTCTGTATTTGAAATGGTATCAGTGGGCACAAGAGGATGGTATTCTTGCAAAAACAGTTGTAGAAGGGACGGTGACTGACGCATTCGAGGCAGTAGAAAATCAAATACCGAAGTTCCTTTGGCATTGTTTCATTAAAACCAAACAATCTAGTGCATATGAGGAATGTAAAAACAGAGCCAAAAATCCTGAAAGCACGGAGTGTGTTCTGCAAATGGACTTTGCCGAAAACTATAGTTGTGGTTCTCAGGACGAAATACAATCCGCCCATTGGCGACAGCATCAGGTTTCTTTATACACAATAATGATCTACCATCGTGACAGAATTCTTAGTTATGTGATAGCGAGTGATTCGCGGGACCATGAGAAGTGTGCTGTCGCAGCATTCACGAGTAAAGTGCTGGAAATCATCCGAGTGAAACTACCATCAGTTGAATCCATCAATATCTGGACTGATGGGCCTTCAAGCCAGTACAAAAATAAATTTATCTTTGTACTGGCGCAGAAACTAGAAGGCACATATGGAATGCCTTTGTCGTGGAATTATTTTGCCACCAGCCACGGCAAAGGGCCAAATGATGCGCTTGGTGGTAATGTGAAACGAATTGTAAACCGAAAGGTTATGTCAAGGTCAACAGTTGTATATAATGCTGATAATTTTGCCAATGCTGTTCAGCAGTCTGAAACTAGCATATGTGTGTTAACAATGACGGAAGTGGAAATTGGTAATCGTTACCAGCTTCTAGGCTTGAACAAGTTGTGGGAAGGGCTCAAGCCTTTTCTAGGAACAATAAATGTACACTTTGTCAAGCCAAACGGGGACATGGTTGAAACCAAGTATTACACTGATGCGCCTATGGTGAAACATCGTCGAATTATGTATGCCACACAGTCAAGTGCCAATTCAGCAGCCGCACCTTTAGCTCCCCCTGTGCCAGCCCAGTTACAAGCCCCTGACAATCATAGTCCTAATAATATCACATTGACATCTGAAACTAACCAGCTGACAACATATACACCTACTCAGCCAGTAGTCTGTGTAACTAACCAGCAATCAACATCTGTAGATGTATTCCCATCAACAAGTAGGCCTACCCCAACAACGTCTGGTAATAATCCCTCTAACAAGTCCACACTTTTGAAATCAAAAACCATTGCAAAAATCTCAACTGCCAAAAGCAAACAAAGAACAAAGCAGGTTAACAAAAGTAAGAAAGCAGTCACAAAATCTTACTTCTGTCCCATCTGTAAATGGGCATATGGTAATATAAATGACCCGATGTTGTCTGATGATTGGATTTGTTGTCAAGGGTGTAAAGAATGGTTCCATATGATTTGCGCTGAACAAAATGGAATAATTGATGACGAAGATGCTTTCTCGTGCTACACTTGCTTCACTAAATAAAATAATTGTTCAACTTAATCATAAATACTGGCATATAGTTACCTAGACTAATCATCTGTTATGATTCATATAACAGATGATTAGTCTAGGTAACTATATGCCAGTATTTGTTACATTGTTTATTTGTATTCTATTTTAAATGAACTCTTGTTATGTTAATTGTTTGAAGTTGAATCGGTTACTTTCCTTCACCATGCTGCAGCTGACTACTCTCAAATGGTTATCAGGTGATTTTAATGATTACCTGATGTCTGACAGCTATTATTATTAATATAGCGGGCGCTGCCGCATAGTAACGTTGATTTGTATAGCAATTATTACGAGAGTTGAGCGTCAAACAATGTTAACATCCGAATGTAGGGCTCAAATGATATTAAAGCCCCGTTTTAACGTCAGAGGCGAGCTCAAATACTCATTATCGGCCCGCCCCTGACGTCACTAGCGGGCTCAAATGGCCATTATCAGCCCACCCCTGATGTCATAGATTACGTCACAGTAAACGTCACAGATTACATTGCATCACAGTTGACGTCACAGTCAGTTTACCTCATGCTTACGTCATAGTTTACATCATAGTTTACGTCATACTCCACGTCACAATCAACACTGACTACAATGTCGACAAACAAAATGACAAAAAAAAGAGTGAGCGTCAGTAGGGGTTATATTAATAATAATAGTAATAACGCTGTTTTGTTTGGGCATTATGGTCGTTTGAGTCCCTTCTTGTGTGATTGAAGCCCTTCATTTTCTTTTGAAGCAAAAACGAAAATGTCGGGCTTCAATCACACAAGTCGGGACTCAAACGACCATAACGCCCAACAAAACAACGTTATTGTTATATTAGAAGTTGTAATTATTGTGATTGAACTGATAAGTAGTTGTAAGGGAAGCGCTATGCAGATATGTTTGTTGTCCAAACCTTTCCAAGTTTATTGTACATTGTACATTTAAGTACATTTTGGCAACGTGACGGAATTACAGTTAAAGAAAATCCGTCACGTTTCAAAAATGTAAATCCGTCACGTGGATTTCAACCATTTAAAAACAATATGTTTCAAATTCGTTAATTAAAAGAGGTTTTCTTAATGCTTACATGATATATTTATGCAGTGGCCCCAAGAATAGTATGAGTAATTTAGAAATTTTGCAGGAATTTGCAATGAAAGACACGTGTAAAAATAAGAGGTTGCATCCGTAGTAAATCCGTCACGCTGTATTAAATGGGAATAAAAAAGTAATTTCGTTATTCGGTGTATTTGTCATGAGATAATTTTAAACACAGTTGTATTTAGCTGCCATGCACATTGAAACTTGGTGCTATAAACAAAATCTATTGATGGTAGGTCTTCCCAAATACGGATGTCCCGCAAGATTGTGTAAATCCGTCACGCTGGAATGCATGAACTCCGCATAGCATCAGCAACCAGGCATCTTTCCACTGGACCACCGCACCAAGACTAAATAGTCAAGGTTTGGCCGACCAGCTTTCACACACAAGTGAGCATCACTAGGACTTTACCACAGCTTGGCAAAGAAAGGATTCTGCTGACATTAAAAAGCTGGTTGATTTCCTGGAACGCAAAATGTCCTTCAGCTAGGACACTAATCTTATGAATAGTATGAATCGTGTCTTTTAATCAGGAAATCTTAATGTTGATCAAGCTAGAGAAGCTGGTGGGGGGGGGGGGGGAGGCGCATGATTTTGGATAGAATGGTCGGGGTGGGGGCTGTTGGCAACTACATATTCCGAAAGAAAGATCAGACAGCAATGATGACGTCCAGGTCGAAAGTCAGCATTGATTGTGAAGATGTTTTCATAGACCTACATCTACTCTCTCAGGGATTGGCATTGTCAGCACGCAGGACAATATCAGTGAAGCATTTCGGTATGGACTCTGTGTGTTCCCTGCAGTACTCTTTGAGAGTAGAAATCTTTTTTTCAATAAGCCAGTGCTTGCGAATGTCATCTGGAAACTAGCATTAGACAATTGTAAAAAAGATAAGAAGCATCTAGTTTCGAGTAAATTGTAACTATGTCATTGATGGAGGTGCCTTATTGCATAGAATTACTCGTGGAACAGGAGAGACGCACGGTGTTATATGCCAGAAATATGTAGCATATGTAAAGAAAATACAAAGTGTCCATTATAGTGTTTGATAAGAATGAAGGCATGTGATGAAAACACGCAACAGTTAATTAATATGCTAAAGTTCAACATGCATATGCGGCTACAGACTTGCTGTTTGTGAAGTCTATGTCTACATTGGCGGCTGCAAAGAAATACGTCACCGTTATTATTTTTGATGAAGCTGATCTACTGATGGTTCTATGCCATTACGCACGAAACAATCTCTAGAAAATCTTCTTTCGTCCTAAGCCCAAATCAGGGTCACCTGTGTGATACCTCAAAATTCAGAAATTGAATAATGGCCTTGGAGAACACGTGTGTGAAGAGTAATTGTTCATTCATGACATCATCAAGTGCTAAAGACATCACCTCAAGTATATTAGGTTTAGAAAGTCTGTAGGACTGAGATTGATCGAGAACAACAACCCATCAAACACGCCACTCTCTTCAACAGCACTGAGTGCTGGAGAGAGAAGTAGTTGAAACTGTTGATCATGTGCCTGAAAAGATCAACAGGCAGCGGCAAGCTAAATACAGTGAATGTCTTTTAACTAGGGGTGACAACCAAAAAAGCCATTCATCCCAAGCGTCTTCAAGCAATACTGGGCCTGTGGTGAAGCAATTATTTCTACCGGAATTTGTAGAAATTGTCATTAACTTGACAGAATTAATGTTAAATCAACAAAGAACCTGATTCGATGTGTAACCTAATTTCGACAAATTCCTAACAAATGTAACCAGACGTTGCAGTCACTCGAGCTGCCGTTTTTGTCACTGCAAAACATAAATATTTTTCAGATTTTCTGGATTTTTACGGATTTCCCGGATTTTTAAAGGATTTTCCAGGATCACTCCAACAGTTGTTCAATCCTAGTGTAAGGTCACACCCATCTTGTACACTCATAGTGTAGGGTCACACTCATCTTGTACACTAATAGTGTAGGGTCACACCCATCTTGTGAAATCAAAATGTAGTCTCAACCATCTTGTGCAATCACAGGGTAGGATCACGGTCATCTTGTACGAGTCACACCAATCTTGTGCAATCAGAGTGTAGAGTCACATCCATCTTGTGCAATCATAGTGCAGAGTCACATCCATCTTGTCCACTCATAGTGTAGAGTCACACCCATCTTGTCTACTCATAGTGTACAGTCACATCCATCTTGTCTACTCATAGTGTAGAGTCACATCCATCTTGTCCACTCATAGTGTAGAGGCACATCCATCTTTTCCACTCATAGTGTAGAATCACATCCATCTTGTCCACTCATAGTGTAGAGTCACATCCATCTTGTGCAATCATAGTGTAGAGGCACATCCATCTTGTCCACTCATAGTGTAGAGTCACATCCATCTTGTCCACTCATAGTGTAGAGTCACATCCATCTTGTCCACTCATAGTGTAGAGTCACATCCATCTTGTGCAATCATAGTGTAGAGTCACATCCATCTTGTTCACTCATAGTGTAGAGTCACATCCATCTTGCCCACTCATAGTGTAGAGTCACATCCATCTTGTGCAATCATAGTGTAGAGTCACATCCATCTTGTCCACTCATAGTGTAGAGTCACATCCATCTTGTGCAATCATAGTGTAGAGTCACATCCATCTTGTGCAATCAAAGTGTAGAGTCACATCCGTCTTGTCCACTCATAGTGCAGAGTCACATCCATCTTGTGCAATCATAGTGTAGATAGAGTCACATCCATCTTGTTCACTCATAGTGTAGAGTCACATCCATCTTGCCCACTCATAGTGTAGAGTCACATCCATCTTGCCCACTCATAGTGTAGCGTCACATCCATCTTGCCCACTCATAGTGTAGCGTCACATCCATCTTGCCCACTCATAGTGTAGCGTCACATCCATCTTGTGCAATCATAGTGCAGGGTCACACCCTTTCATGAGTTAATATTTGAGCCAAATCGGACGCGTAGTTCCCCAGAGATCCACAGATATCCACAGATCCTGAATTTGATCCAATCCAGATCCAGATTCCCTCATCCGGATCGCGGCCAAAGTTTGGAAACCCTCTTGCACGGCAAGCTCATGGCAAGCCCCTTCGTTGTGTTAAAATTTGAGCCAAATCGGATCGGTGATTTCTTAAAAACAGCTTCAAACACGCAGACGCACACACACATGCACGCCCGCGCGCACACAGACAGACAGACAGACAGACAGACAAGCAGACCCGATCGCAATTTATCACGGGGTGATGGTAATTATGAACATTGCACGCTGGGTAAATTGCACATAAATCAATAAATATCTCGTAGCTGGCGAAAATTACTCATTATTTATTTGTACCTGAAAACGTTAACGCGACATTAATTAGGCATGACTCGCGCGTTTAGGCTGGTCGATATACAATTTGACACACAAAAATGGCAATAAAAGAGATTTTTTGTGTTTTTAAGTTTGGAAAAGTGTACAGAATAACATATCACAAATCTATCAAAATCTACCAATCGGAAAGTAGATAATTAGGTCAAATCAAATTGGACCATTTCAGCTAAATATGTCAGAAATGGTGCATCAACTACCCATTAACTTATTACGCATGAATAGGAAACCGACTGTGAGGATTCTAAAAAACAGTGTCCGATTGCGCTATGACGTCATACTGACATCATCTGGCAGGCTTATCATGACTTCGTGTTCTGATTTGACTGAGAGAAAGTCGAATATGCCAGATGGTTGTGATGAATTAAGAATAAATGCTGCTATGTGCATTACATGAAAGGCCCTTCATCGCATCTGATTACAGGTAAAGCAGTATTAAAAGTTTATCTTTTGTAAGCTCAAATCACGATTACTTACTTTTCAAATAAAATTCATTCAAATTTGTGAACAAATGTTAACATAGGTCAAGTCGACTCCTAACCATAGTTGGCTATAGCTAACTAGAGTACCAGCCGAACTTCAAATAGTTAACTAGCTAGTCAACTATAGTCAACCGAGCACCCGACCTCGGTTCAGAAGGTTAGTCCGATATTACTGCGTAAATTCAAAATGGCGGACACCGATCGCTTGCCACGAATAAATGCGTATAAAAGTGTAAATATTTCACTAAATAACTTAGGTTTGATGAAATTATGCTTTCCCACTGTATGTCAATGTTCCCAAGCCCATATTCCTTCCCACGTTATGCCATATGAACGCTTTTTGGCGTCTTAGCGGACAAAAATAACCCATTTTCGTAGGTCATCAGAACAGACAACAGAAAGGGTTAATGGAGACTGGTATCCGGTTTCAAATTTTCTGCAATAGTAATTGAATAGGGAACCGGGTACCAACAATCTATAGTCGACTACGAGCAAGTTCGATTGGCCATAGCAACTGCGCATGATCATTAAACCAGCAAACTGACTATAGTTAGCTAGCGAGTCGAACTTGACCATAGTGGACGTTCTCTCAATCAAATCAGACCGCATAGGCATGATACTAATATATCATGTCATTATGACGGCACAGAGTAATCGGACACTGTTTTTAGAATCCTCATAGTCGGTTTTCTATTCATGAAAAATAGATTTAATGGTTAATTGATTTATGAGGTATTTGGCCGAGATATCTGCCTTATTGGATTTGACCTAATGTGTCCAATTTCCGATTGGTAGATTTGGATAGATTTTTATTATGTTATTCTGTATACCGAGGTGGGGGTGGGGGTAGGGGTGTTGTTGGAGGGTGGGGGGGGGGGGGTGGTGTAGGGGTTGAGTTGGGTATGTGGTTATTTTTCGTATATTGACAGACTAGTTTGTCTTTATAAAGTCGGAGTATAGCCTAAACAACGTGAACTTCAGTGTGAAATGTTCTGGCTTGAGTCTGACGTCGTTTTCTTGAGAAACAGCCCCTCCCAGCACGTGCTTCACCCGCGTGGAGAACAAAAGCACGAGCGACTGCACGCGCATCCCAGAAAGAAGGATGAACATAATTACTGACTACTATAATATGTGGTGATTTTAATGGGATAAGCGCCATTATGGAGGCGACATTATCACTACAGGTAACGGCACATGATGCTGTGGTAATGGTAAGATTCCGGAGAAATTTGGTAAATGTAAATGTAATCAAATGACGGTTATCAGCCTACTTCGCAGATATGCGTGCAGCAGGTCGGTGGTACCTTATTACCTTATTCACGGGAAATTGACCTTCAGTCAGACAAATGGCCGGCATATTTCATGATAATTAGGCTACTCTTCCTCCGACGTCAGTTTCTATCGATTTACAATGAAACTGGCTAAATGAACGATCGCGAGTACCCCTTTAACCCTGACAATTGCCATATATCTTTATTTCAGGAAAACTTTACATGAAAGCTGTTGAATATTTTCAAACTAATTTGACTTGGAGCTGTTGTTGCCATAGGCACATAGACAGCAACAGCTCCCAGTCAAATTAGTCTCAAAATAATCAAGAGAATGTTCTACAGATCATGAATAATTTGTTATTTGTGAGCGCTACAGGGTTAAATGCGCCAGCATCTTTCGAACACAAATGAAGAAGTGAATGATTAAATCTTGACACCACTTGACTACCACCTGCTAAATGGCGGAATTATGATAACGGGCTGTAATTTAATTGGTAAGTGACGTCACTGAGTGGTGCTGTGGTGTGGTGGTGGGTGGGTGGGTGCGTGAGAGTGTACAATACGTCAATAACGGACTTTTCTGATATCTTCCTTACCACCAGATCCACCCAGCATGTTAGTCTGGAGACTATTTGAATAAAGGTTGTTATTTCCTTGAAGAGCAACAACTATCAGTCAAATAATTTATTAAATGTAACCAGCGTGCGTCGTGCGTCCTGAACGGTCTAAAAATACTTGTCCTATTTAACTCTAACAGTGAAAGATGATTTCCTGACTTTGGCCATAATATGGATAAAACCCCGGATCCGCATCGGATCAAATTCTGGATTTCAAGATATCTCAAATTACAAGAAAGGTTGGGAGCACGCGGTGTGGTTCTATAACATCGACATGATCTACATGTAAGAAAGGTTGGGAGCACGCGGTGTGGTTCTATAACATCGACATGGTCTACATGTAAGAAAGGTTAGGAGCAGGAGGTGTGGTTCTATAACCTCGACATGATCTACATGAAAGAAAGGTTGGGAGCACGCGGTGTGGTTCTATAACATCGACATGATCTACATGTAAGAAAGGTTAGGAGCAGGCGGTGTGGTTCTATAACATCGACATGATCTACATGTAAGAAATCCAGAAAATCGGAAAAGATTTACAATATGACAAAAACGGAGAACGATCTGCGATTGATGCGGGTTTGGCTTGTTGGTTGGTTGTGTTGGTGTTGCAGGGGTGTTGCAGGGGTGCTTCTCTTGTGTTGCCGGATGGTGCTCGATCCGAGTGTTCAGGAGCGGTGCAATGAAGTTGCAGGGGTGGTGAGCGCAATGAAATTGCAGAGGTGGTGTTCTCGTATTGCGGGTAAAATTATGATTGCACGTTTATTTTAGGCGTCATTTTAGAAGCCCCTACATCGGTGCGTGTTATCTCGCTCCCATATCGTTTTGAACAATCGCTAATTATAACGTATTGCCGGTATTTGATAATAGGGAGCAAACATACGGGTCTTTGCTAATCAAACACGCACATCGACAATGTCATCAGTGAAATGTTCGCAATTATTCTGGGAAATCGTCCCCCAATGTTCATCGCGCGTGTTTAAACTGTGCATTGGCACAAAGGTTTCCAGGATACACATTCCCCGACATTTAACTGAATGTTATATGATGTTGTTCTATTGTAAAAAGGTAGGCCTATGCTGAAATTTTTTGGGGGAAAATGACTGAAGTTTGTTGCTATGTAATGTATAGAAACATCGTTTAGTTAATACTGTTATATGATACTAATGAGGGCCCATTCTTAGCGTGCATTGTACTTAAGTAGGGACGAATTTGGTTAACCCGTTAGTCCTGGAAATTCCAATGAATCAATTTCACGACAACTATATCAGAAAGCTATTGGATATTTTACTAATTTGACTGCCATAGGCACCGACGGCCAGTTTTCAAAATATTCTACATAATGTTCCTTACATCATAGACAATTTTTCATTTCTGTTTTGTGAATGATAAAGGGCTAAGCCCTGTAAGAATAGCTGACCAGTTTATCCAGCACTCATATGGCGTCATAATCAACTACGTGACGTATAGAATGACGTCATAAATTACGTCATGAATGACGTAGATAAGTTAGTCCCTAATGCGTAATTGATGACGGACTAAAGCGTTGTTGTACGAATTGTATGTCTTTATTATTTAATAAAAGTTCTTTTTGAATATTTTAAAACTAATTTGACTGGGCGCTGTTGCTGCTATAGGCTACAACAACACCCAGTCAAATTAGTTTCAAAATAGTCTACAGCTTGCCGTATACTTTTCTGGAAACTGATAGTCAGGGAGTTCAAGGATCGATCAATCCCAAAAAGGTTTCAAAATAAGAGAAACTACATTTTCCTACATAAGATCTTTGAAATGATCATACCGCTGTACATTGGCGACTGTGAACGGATGCGAAATATCATAGAGAAGTGAAAAATTCCGTGAAATAATGGGAGTTCCATACATTTTTAACAACGATCCATGCTTACGTGGGTGCATCGAGGAACATGAAATGGTGTACAACTAATTACAGATGAACTATCATGTAAATATACACATATTATAAACATCAACACTGTGACGTAGAACTCCTACATCTAGTAAACAGATCGTGATAATGTTCGTTAATATGAAAAGAAAAAAGATATCAATCGGCTCCCCCACAGGGAGATGGTCTATCTCCTGTGCTTTTCACCTGTTACCTTGCTGCTTACATTGAAATCCGTGCCTGAAAGTTCCACAAGACCAAACCCCAGTGTCAATAATGGGTATGCCGCTAGAGATGGAATATGCCGACGACGTGGACTTCATAGCCGAGAAAAAGAAACCCCTTGACGAACTTCTTCCCATAGCTGCAAGCAAACTAAAAATTGAGAATCGCTTTTTGAATGAGTCCAAAACTGAGTTCACCCATATATGCCAATCTACAAAGCATGGAACTAAAGAAAGTGACGGAAAACATTCGGCAGTAAGGTGTTTATTATTTGCTCCTCGGATACGATTACCAATAACTAACGCGACCATCGATATATCGGGGGTGAATGACCACCGATATATCGGGAGCTGAAATTAACGTTGATTGATTTGGACAGTTCTCTAACATGAACTTGACTGAACCACGTGTACACGGGGATTGTGCACCAGTTCTAGTAACGTATGAGCACCATATCCTTACTGAATAATTACATGGCAGCAGAAATATAAAGCAGTATACAAAATAATATAGTTATATTTACATGTATATAATCAGGTAAAGTATGCCTATACGAATTTGAGAGAGAGAGAGAGAGAGAGAGAGAGAGAGAGAGAGAAGAGAGAGAGAGAGAGAGGGTGAGAGGGGGGAGAGGGGGAGAGGGGGGGGAGGGGGAGGGGGAGAGGGGGAGAGAGATAGAGAGAGAGAGAGAGAGAGAGGGGGGGGGGAGGGAGGGAGAGACAGATGTAGAGAGGGAAGGGGGAAGAGAGAGAGAGAGAGAGGGAGGGGGAGGGGGGAGGGATGGAGGGGGGAGGGGAGGGAGGGAGGGAGGGGGGATGGAGGAGGGGGGGGGAGAGAGAAATGGAGAGAGAGAGAGATGGAAGGGTGGGAGCGAGGGAGGGAGGGAGGGAGAGAGAGCGATGTAGAGAGAGAGAGAGAGAGAGCGAGAGAACATCGTCGTGTCGT